>ML338284.1:0-128377 GCA_005239505.1 Nicotiana paniculata
CCCCCCTCCCTTCAAAATTCACTGATCGGACTAATTCAAATTTGCGAATGTAGAATCCATTAGAAGGAAAAGAGTTTTATTTACAGATTTTTTGATTCCAAATTCATAAAATTAGTTAAGGGCGGAAGAATGTCATTCCTGGAATTAGTTATGTTGGAATTAGTAATATTGGGATTAGTTATATTAAGATTGGTTATTTTATTTGTCTATTTGGTATGTTGTTTTAATTGTATGATTGTCAATTCACTGTTTTATCTTGGGATAGCCTTTCCTGAGATTACTATTCCACCTCCTGACATATATAAGTTGTCCCGGTACTATTTTTAATCATAGGATAACTTATCCAAAAATTAATAACCAAATAAGGGATAAGGCGATACTAAGAGCCTGTTCGGACATAAGAAATATTTTATTTTTTTTCAAATTTTTTTACTTTTTTCGAAATCAGCGTTTGGTCATAAATTTTTCAGTTTTCACTGCATTTGAAATTTTTTGAAAATTTGAAAAAGTACAAAAAATTATTTTTCATAATTTTCACTCAGATCACTCACAAAACTTCAAAAACAATCCAAAATTATATTCATGTACAATCACAACTCTAATTTTCAAATACCATTTTCCACTTTAAAAAAAAGATTCGCTTTTTGGAATTCTACGATTCTAATGTCCAAACGCCCACTAAATACTTATCCCACGATTATTTTAAAGTCAGGCAATAAAAGGTGTACACTAACAAGCACGTCAAAATAATCTAACTATGATAATTTTCCAAATATTAAATTCGGTGAGATGTGTCCACCTAACAGTTTGTGGACTTTAATAGTGGTATTGTTGCACTGCATTCATATATATTAATTTGAATTTGAAATGAAGGTATAATTAATTAATTTGCTTGATTTATTTATATAAGCGTCGCTTATTTTAGTTCACAATGCAAAGTAAATCATGTCTAAACGATACGATAAAATAAGCAATATAGGAATTTGAGATTTTGAAATCTAGTAATTAATTTACTCTAATTGCATTTTCTGTTCCTGCAGACCAAGATTTAGAGTTAAAAAAAAAAAAATACTCTTCACTGATTACTTATTTTAATTTCATGTGCTGAGTTTAAAAAAAAAAAAGTTACTTATGTTGTGAATACTTTATAAGCATGAGAAGGTGCTAAAATGATTCTATCACATTAAATACTCCATTAGTTTTTCTTAATCAGGTATTAGTTGTTCAATGTGATGTTAGATTGTTGTTACATAAACAAATGTATAAACGATATAGAAAGGAACTGACAAAGACAATATTATTCTTGTCCAATGTCCACTGTGTTCATGTTTTTAAAAACAAGTGGCTGACTCAGACAGAGTGGATTAAGTAATTCACTAATTAATTAATAATAATACTATGTTTAAAGTCAAGTGACACTTTCTTTAATTGAGGTGTTTGATATCTGCCTTTAACCCGATTAAATTTGGATACACATCGAAAAATCTTACTCGATATATCTGGTTTCTTTTTGCTTGCTCCTCTACATGTTTTTATCAGGAGAAAAGAAAAGGGCTTTCTACTAGCAAATAAACAACCACAAATTTTAAATTTTTAAATTTTAAATCTTGATTTAGAGTACTTTTTTTGAAGAATTAACCCAAATAACCGTTCATTCAACTACTTAAGCTAAAAATAATCGGTGTAGGTATAATATATGAATAATTTATATATTATATGTGTATGATTGTGTATAATCAATGTATAATCTATGTATATGGTTAGAAAAAGTAAACAATGAATATGGTCGACTATTTGTGTAAAAATCCCTATTTTTTTCTCTTTTTTCATTTTTTCTAATTAGAATATTCCTTTCACCTTTTTTTTATGTATTCTTTATGAGTACAGTTTGCATGTAAAGTGGTAATTAATTCAAAACAATCAATAACTATACAAGTTTCAAACTTTTTATTTCAAGTTGTAAAACATGGTAGAATCTTGCAATCAATTTCACTGATATAGTAAAGAATTAAAAAAAATTAAGATACTTATTTCTCAAAAAGAAAATAAGAAGAAAAGTTCTGGAGTGATTGTCGAAGTTAGTGGTTTGATCTGAACATTGTTGTGGCATCAGAAAAAGAAGATTGATTAATGATGGGGAATTATTTGTGCAGACCTCATAATTATGTTTGTTTCTGACTTTATTTTATTTTATTTTATTTTTGTCCTTTATTTATTGGGAAGTGTTTGTTTGAGCTAAACCATATGCACACGGTATAATGCCAAACACCGGCCACAGGACAGGCACATGTTTTTAATTAATAGATCCACAATATTCAATTAGCGACGGAGATAAAAAATTTATTATGGAATTTATCATCTACTATATACATAAATAGAAGGTTGAACACATACGGAGAAATTTAAAGTTGGTACGATCTTTCATTTAGATATCTGAACTCAAGGGTGTTCCTATCGAGTACTTATACAATCCGAAACTTATTCCAATTGAACATTTTTTTGACAATCAGCCAACTTATAAAGTTTGTGTAATACACTCGCCGCTGACGTGGCAAATAACAAATAAAAAAATGACATATATTATTTTGAGTAAAAAAAAGAAGGAAAAACTATGTTAAATCTATTTAATAAACAAAATAAATCAGTGGTTTGGTGTTCTTCACTATCTTCATGTGTGTTCTTGTTCCAACCAAGATTTTAATCCAAACTTTTAAGAGAAACTCCTCAAAATTTGTTATAACTTCAGCTAAAGATTCTCCACGACGACTCGAACACAACCCCAATATTAATTTCCCAAACTTTCATCAAATCAAATAACTCATTTTAAACATTTTAAGCTTTTTAAAGACCCATTAATGGTGGCTTTCAAATTTTGTAACCAAAATCAGTGCAACCCCGATTTACACTCTGGTTCAATCGAATCAGTGCAGAATTCAAATCGATTTAGACGAACAAAACGGGATGTAAATCGAGTTCAGACACAACAATTCAAATTGAAAGGTGACGGGTGATGTATGATTTGGATCTGGAGTTACTCTGAAGGGGAAAGTAACTATTGCTGCCAAATCCGGAGCGAAGCTAGAAATTTCAGATGGTGTTGTGATTGCAAACAATGATATCAATGGATATGAGGATATATATATATAGGAGCTACTGGTGCTAAATAGATTAGCGAGTCTGCAATAAGTACATTTTGTTTGTACTGAATTTAATTTTGCCATAAACTTAAATAAATGAACAATTTTGATTGTTTGCTACATAAATCTTTATACCTTATGGACCTTGATATATAGTTTGTTTCTTCAAAAAAAAAATTGAAATCAGTGCAAAATTCAAATTCCAGATCTGTTTTGTTTTTGAGGGAGAAGAAGAAGGAAATAAAAAAGAAAAATAAATAAAAATATTATTTTTTTGGGGGTCTTCACGCGCCTATGTCGGGTAAAACTTACTTTACGTGCCAACTCGGCAAAAAGTGTTCAATTGAAATAAATTTCGGATAGTATAAGTGCTCAATAGGAACACCTTTGAATTCAGGTGTCTAAATGAAAGATCGTTTTAACTTTAAGTGTCTCCGTATGTATTCATTTTGATCTTTTATAATGGTGTGAATTAATTGTATTTTCTTTTGCTCTGTCCATGCCTTTTAACTTTCCATCAAGGGAATTGTTAATGTCGATTAAAAAGTGATATGTATAGGATGGTTACATTATTTTTATTTTTAATTAGAGATCCCAAATTCAATCTTTAAATATATAAAATCTCTTGATAATTAATGTTTTATTCCTTAGTGGATTTATGTAACTTGATTCTTAATTAATTAAACTAATATATTTGAAAAACCAAGTTACATAAAAATGTAAATTGTCAATGGTTTTTCGCAGGATTGCCTTTAGAAGTTAGAACCTTTTCTAAAATAATTCTTTTTTTAAAATGTCATGTATTCATGTTGGAAGAAAGGCGATATTGTGGGAAGGGGTGGGGATTCCAAAATCGTGACTCCTGACAAAGTATTATACTAGTAGTAAAATAAAATGATGTTCCAAATAATTCCAAATCTATTTACATTGTGACTAAGTAGTTATAAATATTTTTTATTTACTTATATATATATATATATATATATATATATATATATATAAAGTTTTGCTTTTTCACAATGACAAAAACTTAAACAAATAAGTTAAAAGATTTTGTATGGAACCTCATGAATAACATATTTCTTAAATATAAACCATCAATAAATATGACAATAATAATCATATATTTGCATTTTCTTTTATCAATAGCTTATATATTTGCATTTTCAATCATTTGCCTTCTTAAAGTGTTAGTTCGATGCTAGTGAATACTTATGGGTTGGGCAAGCTAATTGTTCACTCGTAAAACGTACGGCGGTTGAATTTATACGTGATTTCTAGACAATTGAATTAATTTGATCATGAAATAACAAGATAATTGAAGAAATATATAATGGTTTACCCTTAAAATCGGATAACATTTAAACATATAAGTGGTTTTAAGGATACGTAATTTCACATAATACCAATTAATAAATACGATGATTAATAATAGATATTAATAGTGAAGTAAAGCAAACCAGTACTGAAATGCAATTCAGCCCTCGAGCTAGATCGCCCTCGAACCGGCTGAGAATAAAGTTATGAAATCTGAAAGAAACTGATGAACAAGAGAATATAAGAGAGAAAGAGTATTGTATTGTTTTGATATGCGAGAATAATATGGATACAAATGATTAGAACTCCATTTATATAGTAGAGGAATTCCACTTATGGTACAATTCTAATTACATAAGAAATCTCATGATTAGCTAAATAATCGTTCTTGATTTGATCCGTTTCGAGATTTCCGCCATGATCCTCCACCACTCACAGATACCTCGGCTTTCCATTATTATGCTATCTTCGGTCTTGCTCAATGCCTATCATTTTTCATCTCGATCATCACTGGTCACGATCTCGACAGGTACTTCAAATCCCGAACTCGGATCGGTACCTTATCCTCATGTCTCGGTTAATCAGTAAAATCAGGTGTGCCCGATTTTAACCGTATACAATAACACTTCGCCTTGATAGGAAGACATAATGACAGGGGGAAAAAATTTGATAGTGAAGCCACGGGCGCAATAGCAATAATAATAAGAACAAGAACAGAAAATAAGAAGGTAAAATTGATTAGAGCTTTAAGTAGATTGTAGTATTAGTTTGCCAGAAAATTCGTGCCCTTTCAATAATAACAAAGCTCACTATTTAGCTACATCTAGGAAATGAGGTCCTAGGATAGTGTCTTTCTTTAATGTCAATTACGAGGGCCATTGATGAAGATGTAAAGGTGGACATAAATGCCAAATACTTGTAACGAGCAACGTACTTAATGCTGTAAAATATTCTCTATTAAATGTTACTGGGCGAAAAGTATTTATTGTATCTTTATAAGCGTTGTTCTTTCCAGTGACAGACGGGACCATTACCTTCGGTTTTGGCTATCCCCCGTCTTAGCTTCCACGTGTCCCTCTTTTGGGCGGCCACGTAGCATAGCATATTTTACCTTATATAGATAGTCCCCCTGATTTTTGGTGACATAACTTTGTGTCACCGGGAAGTTGGTAAAATACTATTTTGGAGGGAATTACTACGATCCCCTCTTAAGGCTTCTGACGGTTGATTAGACGCACATCTCTCCACATTTATTGCCCCAAATACGCGTCATCCCATGATTCAACACAACTTTTTTTGATTATCGAGGTAATCATGGACATGAATTTAACCGCCAAAACTTTTACTCATACGCATCAACATTCTTCCCTTATACTCCATAATTTTTCAAGCTTTATGAAATCTTTCTTGCTGTAAATAAACTTTTCTTTAACTCCCTTCAAACAAAAAAACTTTTCCTTCATCCAAATGGCTTCTTCTTCAAAGAACGTTAGCCCTTCAAAGGGCAAGAACAAAGCCGAGGATGTTGCTCCTCCAACGGTGGATTCCATCATTCCTAGAAGTCTTGTTATAATAAAATACTCCAAAGAGAAATTCACTTCAGCTCTCCCTCGCACATGGGTTGTTGGCATATATCATTCTTCCATCCGTTCTTTCAGTATTCCTGTTGTAAAGGAAGATTGTCGCTGCCATGATTTGGATATTGTTGGTCCTGATCTATTGGAGCGAGTGACCCTACCCAAAGAGGGTTTTACATATTTTTACACGTATCCCTTTACTTTGGGTGCGTTCTCTTTGAGTGGAGAGTTTGACTCCATTATTTCGGAATTCTACCTCCACTATCAGGTATGTTTTGCACAAGTAAGTCCTTCTATGTGAAGGACGATTTCCTGTCTCCGACGCTTGTGCCAAGAGACGGGAGAGGAGATATCTTTAGCTCATGTGATGAATCTCTATTCCCCCAAAATCTTTCGCAGGTGAATGATAAATTTCAAGAAACGTGGCCACCATGCTATGTTATCTAGCATGGATGATGACAACGACCATGAGTGGATGGAACGGTTCATTGTGATTTCCACCAATGACATCATTCCGGAAACGGCTCCATCCTTTCTGAAAGTATAGAACCGCACTCGTAAGTACCTTGTATAATATTTCTTTTATTAGGTATTCTTCTATACCCGTATTGATCCTCCATCTTTCGTCTATTTCAGTAACTCGATAGGTTCCACCGATGGTTGAAGGCTTGTGGGTCAAGAAGATCTTGGATGTCACTACGCCTGAAATCCGCACGTGGAAAGAACTGGCCCTTAAATAGGGGTAGAAGGCCAAAAACCATGGTAACTCAGACTCACCTTGTTTCAATTTTTTATGTGAAGAAATTGATTGATCCTTTCTATCCTTTATCTGAAATTAGGTCTACTCGCTCTGTTGTTGTCTCCAAGGAGGACGTTTTGGCTAATCATGTTGACGCGAGGTTGCTTCAGGAGGCGCTTCCTCGAATAGGTGTCTCTGGTCTTCGGTCACAAGTGTTTCTTTACGGAGTCCCTGGCCGGAGGACGAACAACCAAAAAGAAGTCACTCCTCCACGGCCGGGGAGAAGAATAAGAGGGTGAAAATTGCTTCCCCCGAGTCGTCACTGGTAGTTGTGGTGACTAACCTTCCTCCTGGGACTGTCATAGACACTGTGATGATCGATGATGATGGAGAAGCTAGTGATGGGGGAGCTTCTCTACATAGAAGGCGACGATCCTCATCAACTCAACATAATTCTCAACATGTCGAGTTAGTTACAACATCCGAGGATGATGTCTCGGCGCTCTAGGGGGAATACGATATGGTGGAAATGCCAACTCCCGCTTCCGCGTCCCAGTCGCCACGCCCGGTATTTTGGGGTTGAGTACAAAGTCCCTTCCTTCCTCGGCTGATGAGCAATCAACAACCAGCACTGCGTTCTCTGCAACTACTTCTCACTCTTCAACTCCATTAGCCTCATCTCCATCTTCACCAACACCAGCAGCTGCTACATAACTTCCTCTTTCATCCGTTTTTCCACCAGCAACTGCTACATCATCCCCACTGGTTGCACTTGACCACGTAGAAGGTGTTCCTCTTCCCCATTACCCAATTCATGGGAATTTGGGGCAAAATTATGTTGCCCCTTCTGAAGATCCACAAAGGAGGAGGAATATTACTCTTTTGGTCTCTACCGTATGAAACTTGTTATCCCGACTGGTGGATAACGTCGCAGCGGTACATTCCTTTCTTCATTTGCTATTTCTTCTATTTTTGCCTGAACATATCCTGAGTTTTGACTTTCCTATTTTGTAGGCCAACTTTCTTGCTTCCGAAGGCCTTTAAAGGTTGATCCGTGAGAAGGAAGAAATTACCTCCGTATGGGATCAACTTATGGCAGAGCGGGAACAAAGTGTCCTCGCCTCACAGAATTAGAAGCCAAAGCCACTGAGGCCGCTGTATTGTAGGCTCGTTTGCAACAAAGCGAGCAAGAAGTTGCAACCCTTAGCCGAGAGATTTCCCCTTTGAGGGTTTAACTTGAAGAGGCTAAGTCCAAATGGGTTGAAATTCATAACGTCGTTCTTGCTACATCCGATCGTGAGGCTGCCTCCGCTGAAAAATTGACTAACTTAGAGGTAGCCTTGAACTCCAAAACTGAAGAGCTTGATGTTGTGGGGGCGAAACATGCCCAACTGGATGAGAAGTATAGGAAAACTATCGAGCATAATAGGCTCTTTAGTTTAATTGTCTGTGACCTTAATGTTAGCCGCATATCCATTATATTCTCCCGGGAAAGCCTTTATGCTGAGGTAACCCAACTCAAATAAGAACTTAAGTGTCGAGCGGCTTCCCTCATCGTTGAGAAAACTTATGCTATGTACAACATGAGGAGAAAAGCCTTGGAAGAGGCCAGATCTGGTATCATTGAATTTGATGTTGAAATTGCTAAAGCTCGTGAGCTTGAGTTGGCTGCTAAAAACGGCTCCCGGCAGAACCTGCTGCTTCCGGTTCTAAAACTTCAGGAACTGAAGAGGAAGCAGAAGACAAAAATGTTGAAGGCCAAACTGTCACGACCCGAAATTCCCACTGTCGGGGTCGTGATGACACCTAACATTACACTTGCTAGGCAAGCCAATGTTAGAGAATCATTAGCCAATTCTTTTACATTTTCAGTGATTACCAACAAATAAGTTATAACGAGTGAAAATGAATGCAGAACTATATATAACAACTTCAAAATATATATATTACCCAAAATTTGGAGTCATAATTCACGAACTTCTAAGATTTTTCTACAAGTAATTGTCCGAAAGAAATAGAACTGTTTTCGAAATAGAAGAAACAGTATAATTAAATGTATAGAAGGGGACGCCAGGGCTTGCGGACACTGACATGTCTACCTTGGGTCTCCTATCAGATGGATCATGCAGCCAACATCACGATCAACTCCAAAATCTGCACAGGAAGTGCATAATGCAGTATTAGTACAACCGACCCCATGTACTGGTAAGTGTCGAGCCTAACCTCAACGAAGGAGTTAAGAGGCTACGACGGGTCACTCACAATTCAACGGTATTCAGATACTACCAATCCTTAAGTGCAATTAAGACTACATTACATCTAACACAGTCAGGGAAGGCATAAACACACAGGTTGTGCGACGCGCAACCCGATCCTACCGTACATATCATATTCCTCCCTTATTTCCTCATAACAACATAAACAATATAGAACAAATAAAAGTGTTGTGGCGTGCAACCCGATCCCACCATATCACAATAATCACAGTCACAGTTCACTTTTATTCCACCAAACAATCCACCCTTATTACACCAGTTGCAGCGTGAAACCTGATCCTACCATATCACAATAATCACAAGTCACAGTTCACCCTTATTCCACCAAACAATCCACCCTTATTACACATGTTGCGGCGTGCAACCTGATCCCACCATATCAATATTAATTACTCAACATGTACAGAAATTTCACAGTTCAAATCACAAAACCTGTCACAATGCTTAAACTTCAAATCGAAACAAATAGGAAACTTGTACACCATGAAAATTCACATAAGTAATACTACTAAGTGAGACCAATCCCGAATATACCACAAAAAACCCGATAAACCAGCTTAAACAAATAATAAGAGATAATGAAGCTACGAAACAACTACTACTACTAACAAAGAGAAACGATGTCTAACAAGTAGTAATTAGGCATGTGAATGTAAGTAGAACATGTAATAGTTATGGCAGGGAAAGAGACAATATGAGAAGAACGAGAAAGAAACAGGCAAAACATATAAATTGTCGGTGCATAAGTACTCGTCACCTCACATATACGTCGTTCACATGAATTTCATATAGCAAATAGGTCGAGGGTTCCTAATCCGTCAAGTCAAGGTTAGACACAACACTTACCTCGCTCCACATGCCACTCAGTGCTCAATTACAGCTTTTCCTATAGAATCCATCTCCAAACCACTCATATATATCCACAAACGACTCAATAATATCAAATATTGCTAAAGAAACCAATTACGATGCATAAATATAGATTTCCCAAGTTTCCCCCCAAAAAGTCAAAAATCGACGTCGGGCCTGCTTGGTCAAAACCCGAGGTTCAAACAAAAATCCATTCACCCATTCACCCCCGAGCCCAATTATGTAATTTGTTTCAAAATCCGACCTCAATTCGAGGTCTAAATTCCAATTATGCAAAAATCCCTAATTCTACCCAAAACCCCAATCTCCACCATAAAAATCCTAGATTTTAGGTTGAAAATTCATGACATGTAACGGGTAATTGAAAGAAAGTAGGTTAGAATCACTTACCAATAAATTGAGGAAGAGAATCTTATGGAAGAATCGCCTCTAGGTCTCTTAGTTTGAATTTTGAAAGAATGGCCAATTCCCGTTTTGAATAGCTGGCGACAGTGTTCATCGCGTACGCGTGAACACTGCCGCGTTCGCGAAGAGTTGCGTCCTAATGACTTACACGATCGCGAGAGGCTACACGCGTTTGTGAAGGTTTATCCCCCATGACCTTTGCGTTCGCGGGACAGGACCCGCATTCGCGTAGTGTAACCTCAAGTTCCCCCAGTCCAGCCCATCTACTGCTACGCGTTCGCGTAGGTTTGATGTGTTTGTGAAGGGTAGTCCCCCCATTGCTCTGTGTTCGCGTCCTTTACCTCGCGTTCGTGTAGGGTATTTTTCCCCAGTCCCAATTTATTTTTCACGATCGCGGTTGGACATACGCGATCTCATAGAAGCCTACACCAGCTGAAGCAAAACACCAGATTTTCTAAGTTCAAATCATCCCGTAGCCTATATGAAACTCAGCCGAGCCCTCGGGGCTCCAAACCAAACAAGCACACAAGTCCTAAAGCATCATAAGAACTCGCTCCTCGCTCGTGCGGTTAAAACACCAAAATAACACCTAGAACGACGAATCGGCACCAAATCAAATGAAATTTGCAAGAAAGCTTAAAAACTCTATTTTCACAACCGAACGTCTAAATCATGTCAAATCAACTCTGTTTCTCACCAAATTTGATAGACAAGTCATAAATATTATAATGGACATGTACCGAGCTCCAGAATAAATATACGGACCTGGTATCAATAAATCCAAACAACAGTCGATTCTTAAAAATCACAAATCTTTCAAACTTTCAATTTTCAACAAAAATCAATAACTCGATCTAGAGACCCCCGGATTTGATTCTGGGCATACGCCCAAGTCCCAAATTACGATACGGATCCACCGGGATCGTCAAAATACAGATCTGGTCTGTTTTCTCAAAACGTTGACCAAAGTCAACTTAAATGAATTTCTGAGGTAAAATTCTTGTTTTTTATCAATTTTTATCATACAAGCCTTCCGGAAGAATACCTGGATTGTGCACGCAAGTCAAGAAAGTCTAAAATGAGGTTTCTAGGACCTCGAAACACATAATTACTTCTAAAATATAAGATGACCTATCGGGTCATCACACAAATTGGCGAAGGCCAAAATGTTGAGTCATCGACGGATCTATCCACTGCCCATGCGGGCGCAAACACTTCTCTTCCACTAGGTTCCGGAGATGCTCCAATTTAGCTTTTCTTTCCTTTTCCAATTTTTTTATATGTGCCATTTTGGCATGTTATTGTAAATAAAAACATCTTTTTTTCTCAAGTATTGTTTGAGTCTTTCCTTCGTTTGAGCATTTATGCAAGTTTTAATCTTTGCATTCTCTTCTTTTTGCTTAAGAGTTTTGCGCAAGTTTTACTATTTCTGTTTTATATGTGAAGCCTTGGCTATATTTTTCCTCAAAGCATTTTGATTTCGGGCATGAGTACTTCCGAAATCAACCCTTTAACGTGAGGATTTTTATAAGAGAGGGCCCTCCTATGTTTATAGTAGTCTTGAAGATGACGTCTCCTATTTATTATGACACTAGCATTTGAAGTACTTGTTTAACTTTCAAATGACAAATTTAATTCATCGTTCAAACAAGAAACAAGATAAAAATGAAAGGACTTCATTTTATTCCTTCTATTTTCAAAAAGTACATAAGCATTTGTTAAGCTGAAAAAAGAAATTGCCATTACTTGTGGCTAACTTGTACAACTTATTTCTACGGGACTGGTCGTGCAGTCCCCGGTCCTTGTCCCGATGATACAACTATGTTTCCGGTTTTCACTACCCGATCGACGTGGCAGTCATTGTTGTCGTATCCTCGTATAGTTTCACCCATTGTTCAAATGCGAAGAATGTGAATTGGAACACTGGAAGCCTAATAATGAATTGCTAGGTAATTCTTAACTTGATAAAACACTTTACTTCCCTTCAGTAAGTCATGCTATCGAGCGAAGGACTTTCTAACAATCTTCTAATGGTTTGTACTTGTGAACGGTCGGGTAACCTTTGCTCGATAGCAAACTGAGCTTCCCCATGGGAATTTTGCTATAGAGCAAAAGATTATCTAACCGTCCCAAAGTGTATCTTTGCTTGTGTGCCTTGCTATTAAAGGTCTTATTGTTGTTGTTGGATCTTTCTCCGTATTATGCTTTATGTTGCTGCCTCGTTAAAAACCTTGCTAAGAAAACCCAATTGGGACAAAAACTGGACGAAAGGAAAAAGAGTTCAGCACATACTTTCAATTCAGGTGATGTTCATCAGCAATAATATCTTTTGAGGTGTGCCATGTTCCAGTTGTTGGGAAACTTTTCTCTATATTGGTTCTCTAATTCATATGAATCTTTCCCGGTGACAGTTGAAAACCTGTAGGGGCCTTCCCATGTTGGACCTAGCTTCCCTACGTTGAGCTCCCGGTTGCTTTGAGTTACTTTCCTTAGGACCAAGTCTCCTACTTTGAGATAATGGAGGTTGGCTCTTTAACTATAATACTGCTCCATTGTTTGCTTCTAGGTTGCCATTCTTACATTCGCCAAGTCCCTGCGCTCATCGAGTAGCTCTAAGTTGACTAACATTGCCTCATTATTTGATTCTTAATCTGTTTGGAAATATCTCAAGGTGGGTTACCCTACTTCCATCACGATTAAATCTTTCACCCCGTACACAAGGAAAAAGGGAATTTCTCTTGTGCTCGATTTGGCCATTGTTCGGTATGCCCATAAAACTCCGGGTAATTCCTCGGGCCAATTACCTTTAGCCGCTTCCAAACTTTTCTTGAGGTTTTGTATGATCACTTTGTTCATTGACTCCGCTTGACCATTTTTGCTCGGATGGTAGGGTGAAGATGTGATCCTTTTTATTTTTAAATGAGGAATTTTGTGATTTTTTCGCCGATAAATTATGGCCCATTATCACATGCTATCTCTTTTGGTATTCCGAACCTGTAAATTATATTTTCCCACAAAAAATCCATCACTTCGCACTTGCCAATCTTCTAATAAGGACCTGCTTCCACACACTTAGAAAAATAGTCAGTCAAAATCAAAAGAAATCTTACCTTTTCGAGGGCAGGCGACAATGGGCCGACAATGTCCATCCCCGTTTCATGAATGGCCACGGGGACAAAATCGAATGCAACGGTTCTTCCGGTTGATGTACTAGTGGTGCATAGTGTTGGCACTTATCACACTTTCGTACAAAGTCTTTGACATCTTGTTCCATGCGGGGCCAATAATATCCTGCCCTTACCAATTTCAGCACTAATGAATCTGCGCCCAAATGATTGTTGTATATCCCTTCGTGGACTTCTCGCATAACATAGTTAGCTTCAGATGCCCCCAAGCACCGAGCTAGAGGATCTTGGAAGGATTTTCTATACAATTGGTCTCTCGTGAAGCTATATCACTGCACGCCCGGGATGCTTTGGAGTCTTCGGGCAACTTCCCATGCTCGAGATAATTGATGATTTTATTCCTCCAGTCCCAGACCAAGTTATTCGCATTTACCACATAATAACTATCTGTATCCAAGACCGAGTTCATTAGATGTACTACCGTCCCAGACTCAGATCCCTTTATTTCAATCGATAATCTAAGATTAGCCAATTCATTCGCTTCCGCGTTATCTTCCCTCGGGATATGAGTAATCGACCACTCCCAAAATCGCGCCAACAGAGCATGGACTTTTACTATATATTGTTGCATGTGCTTTTCTTTGGTTTCGAGGATCCCATAGACCTGATTTACCACCAGCTGTGAGTCGCATTTGATTTTGATGACCTCAAAATCAAGTCCCCTGACCAGTTCGAGCCCTGCAATCAAAGCCTCATACTCTGCCTCATTATTAGTTAAAGGGACCGTTCTAATGGCTTGCCTTAGGGTTTCCCCCAAAGGCGTGATTAATACTATATCAAGCCCGAACCCTTTCACGTTGGAAGATCCGTATGTAAATAAAGTTCAAACCCCCGATGTCTATTCCGACACCATTACTGCCTTTTTGGTTGCTAGAGGCAGTAATCCCAGACTAAATCTGCCACAAAGTCTGCCAAGACTTGTGACTTAATTGATGTCCTTGGTTTATATTATATGTCGAACGAACTCATTTAGACGTCCCATTTGGCTAATCTACCCGAGATCTCGGGTTTGTGAAGGATGTTCTGCAATGGGAAAGTGGTCACCACGGCTATCGGGTGACATTAGAAGTAGGCCTCAGCTTCCGAGCGGTGACTAGAAAGATAATGCCAGTTTCTCCAAATGGGGGTAGCGAGTTTCTGCTCCTGTTAAAATTATACTAACGTAATAAATAGGAGATTGTGTACCTTCATTCTCATGGACTAAAACTGCTCTTACTGCGACTTTTGAGACTGCGAGGTACACTAATAGTGTTTCATCTTCTTTTGGTTTTGAAAGCAACAGAAGTCTTGACAAGTACTTTTTCAAATCTCTCAAAGACTGCTGGCACTCCGGATCCATTCGAAATTATTTTTATTTTTTAGCAGTGCGAAGAAACGGTGATATTTTTCTTATGAACGTGAAATGAATATGCTCAAAGCTGCCAATCTCCCTGTGAGCCTTTGGACTTCCTTCACGCTTGACAATTGGTCCGGGATGCCTTCGATGGCCTTGATCTTATCGGGGTTTAAATCAATTCCCTTTTGCGATACCAAAAATCCCAGAAACTTACCAGAGCTGACCCTGAACACTCATTTCCCGGGGTTAAGTTTCATATCATGCTTCCTTAGGATGTCAAAAGTTTCTTGTAGATGTTTAAGGTGATCACCTGCATTTAAAGACTTAACGAGCATATCATCTATATACACTTCCATAGCTTTTCCCATTTGTTTTTCAAACTTCTTATTCACGAGCTGTTGATACGTGGCTCCAGCATTTTTCAACCCGAAGGGCATCATATTATAGAAATATGTATCGAAATCCGTAATAAACAAAGTCTTTTCCTGATCCACCGAGTTCATCTTAATTTGATTGTACCCGGAATAAGCATCGAGGAAACTCATTAACTCATGTCCGGCCGTAGCATCAATCATTTGATCGATGTTTGGCAATGGGAACGAGCCTTTTGGGAATGCCTTATTCAAAACTTTATAATCTACACACGTGTGAAATTTATTGTTCTTCTTAGGAACTACCACTACATTAGCTAGCCAGTCTAGATACTTTACCTCTCGTATCGAACTGATATTAAGTAAGCGAGTTACCTCTTCCTTGATGAATTTATTCTTGGCTTCGGCAATATGGCGTTTCTTTTGTCTTACCGGAGGTATGCTGGGATCCAAACTTAACTTGTATACGACTTCCTCTCTCGGAATACCTGTCATATCCACATGTGACCATGCAAAACAATCGGCATTAGATTTAATACATTTAATAAAGCCAGGCCTGAGCTCGAGGTGTAGTTTTGTCCCCAAGTGGAATTTCCTTTCTAAGAACTCTTCGAACAACGCAACTTGCTTAAGTTCTTCCGCTGTGGATTTCGTTTCATCCGTCTATTCTAGAACCAGGAAATATATTGGCACCTGATAAAATTCCAATGTTTCTGCCCCCGGGCTAACTTCATCTAATTCGGGAGCGGGCGCCAGTCCCTGTAATTACTATGTCGCGTGTTCCTTTCCTTTGCTACTGTAGATCGAAATTGAATTCATCTCCTTACCGTCGGTTGGTCACCATTTATCCGTTTAACTCCTTTGGGCGTTGTATACTTCAACAATTGATGATATGTTGATGGTACAACTTTCATCTCGTGCAACCACGACCTCCCCAGGATAATGTTATATCCCATATACCTACCACTTCGAAAAAAGTTATTTTCATTACTCCTTCGGCGTTTGTGGGTAACAAAATCTCTCCACGGGTTGTCATCCTTGCAAGGTTGAATCTGACGAGGAGTTTCGTGGCCAAAATCATGCTTTCGACGAGTTTAGCTTGATCCAATACTCTCCATTGTATGATATTGTTCGAACTTCCCGGATCCACTAGAACACGTTTTATCTTAAAATCTAGCACATTTAAAAATATTACCAATGCGTCGTTGTGCGGTAGCAGCAATCTATATGCGTCTTCCTCTGTGAAAGTGATATCGTGTTCGGCGACTTCCCAAAGCCTTTTGCTACGGGTTATTGATACTTTTGTCTTTTTTGCTGCAAAAAAGGTGACCCTGTTGATCTCGTTCCCCCCCAAATATCATGTTGATCGTTTGGCGCGGGGGATCTTCTCCTGATTTCGAGCGTTCCACGTTGTCCTGGTTACGACCATAATTGTTCTTAGCTCAGTCACTCAAGAATTCTCTGTGATGATCATTCTTAAACACTGTTGCCACCTCTTCCCCGAAGTGACGACAACCCCCTGTCCGGTGGCCATTCGTCCTGTGATATTCACACCACAAATTGGGATCCCTCTGGCTGGGATCAGATCTTACCGGTTTGGAAATCGTGCTTCTTTGACGTTTCTCATGGCTGGCACCAACTTCACTATACTGACATTGAAATTGTATTCTGACAACTTGCGATAAGAAGGATCTCGCGCCCCCGACGCTTTTTTATCCTGCAATGATCTATTGTTCTGACTGTGATCAGTCCTTCTATTGATGGCGAACCTTTTGCTGATCAAAAGCCTCTACCGCGTCTTTCGGTCCGTTCGCAGGGCAAAAACCGACCTCGAAGACCGTATGTCCGTGTCAAGATCGTCTTTTGATTTTTCTCTACTCTTCTCCCGTCCTTTTGTCGATTCTGTAAAGCCAACCTGATCATCTTCGATCCGTATCTTTGATTCGTACGGGTTGTGGACATCCGCCCAAGTCGTTGCGTGAAACTCAAACATGCTTTCCTTCAATTTTCGGGAAGTGTCTGAACTTCTCGGCTTTAGTCCCTTGGTGAATGCTTGAACTGTCCATTCATCCGGGAGCAATATTCTCTCATTCTGGAATCAGGTAACGAACTCTCGTAGCAACTCGGACTCTCTTTGCGCAATCTTGGATATGTCAGCCTTTCGGGCCTTTATTTTTCTGCCCCGACATGAGCCTTGATGAAAGAGTCCGCAGGCATCTCAAAGGAGTCTATGGAATGCTCGGGTAACAATGAATACCACGTCAAGGCTCCCCTCGTAGAGTCTCTCCAAATTTCTTCAGCAAAACATATTCAATTTCGTGAGGAGCTAAATCATTTCCCTTCACCGTCATTGTATAGGTGGTAATATGCTCATGAGGGTCCGAAGTTCCGTCATATTTTGGCACATTACGCATTTTAAACCGCATCGAGATTAATTCTGGTGCTACACTTGTCTTGTAGGCAATTGAATATACTTCTTTGAGTTCAAACCTTTCAGCACCGGTGGTGCGCCCGTGATTTGGTCCATGTGGGCGTTCACTTCCCTCATAAACCATAAGAGTTCATTCTTGAAGGGATCGTTTTCGTTATTGAGGCTGGATCCGATCCCCGCAGCCCCGTCAAAGCCAACTTCGCCCCTCGGGGTGTTGTTTTCGACCCTCTGCGTGGTTTGATTCACGGGAGCACCGGGAGGAACTAGATCTCGTCTATTCGCATTATTCGAAGCCCCCGACAGCGCATGCTTCAACTCCGTCATAACCTTATCCTATCGCATGAGGTGGCCTAGAATGATCGCTTGTTGTTCTTGTAGGCCTTTACCGCGTCAACGACATGTTCCTCCTCAACATTATCAGGACTTGTCTCCCGAATACGTCAAGGATATTGCTTGTCATGCATCGGCGTGGCGTCATTCCTCTCTTTGTGGGTGTCACTGATTGAGTCCTCAAAATGAGGTTGATCCCCTCGAACCTCGGGATTGTGTGTGTTGTTAACAACGTCATCTGTCATTTCTTACGTTTTTTTCTAAGATAAAATAATCAAAACACGTTAGTAAAAAAGTCAAGGATCAACTTAATTGCACGCTTGTCTAGGCCCCACAATGGGCGCCAAACTGTTTACCCGTAAAACGGTATAATTGAATTTATACATGGTTTCTGGACAAGTAAATTGATTCGATCCTGAAATAACAAGATAATTGAAAAAATATATAACACTTAGCCTTGACAGGAAGACGAAATGACAGAAATAAAGACTCTGGTAGGTGAAGCCTCCAGGCGCAATAGCAATAATAAGAACAAGAACAAAAATAAGAAGGTAAAATTGATTAGAGCTTTGAGTAGATTGTAGTATTAGTTTGCTTGAAAATTCGTGTCCTTTCAATGATAATAGAGCTCACTATTTATTGTTACGTCTAGGCAAAGAGGTCCGAGGATCGTGCCCTTTCTTAATATCAATTATGAGGACCACTGATGAAGATGTAACACTGAACATAAATACAAAATTCCTTATAACGGGCAACATACTTAATGTTGTGGAATATTCTCCATTAAATGCTATCTCGTAAAGAGTATTTATTGCATCTTTATGAGCGTTATTCTTTCCGGTGACAGACGAGGCCATTGCCTTCGATTTTCACTATCCTCGTCTTAGGTTTCACGTATTCTTATTTTAGGCGGCCACATAATATAACATATTTTTCCATATACACTAATATCTTTATTCACGTTCAATTCACGTTTATTCATCCCATGTTTTGTGGATGCGCAGTAATTGAAAAGGTCTACCAGCTATAATATCTTATGTTGAACTAGTCAAAAGTAATAATTTTTCTCCAACCATGTTAATTCGAATTCCGTCAATCGTTGCAAAGTAGGTCCGGCACAACCTAACACATTTATTTTTCATTTAGGATCGAATCAACAAACATACGTGGCAAACATGCTTCTCAGTGTTTGGGCTTTGCTACATCTATGTGAAAGTCCAACATCAATTGTTGTTCCTTTTTAGCAGGCTTGTCTATCCTGTAACTAAATTCATCGAATGTTTGTCATGGGTCAAGTTTGCAGCCATGTCCCCTCCTTATGCTTTGGTCATCAGACTTTAGTTGTCATTTATTCAGTGGGACTTCATTCTTTTGGTCGGTCAAATTAGTGTTAGCGATAGGGGTCTTAGAACAACAGTTAAGTTATTTTTATGTCACATATAGATTATAGGTTCGAGTCGTAGACTCAGTCACAACTGTCTACGTCACACCCCTCAGAGCACAATCCTTCTCCGAACCGTGCACGAACAAGGGATAGTTTGTCCATCGTAATGTCCTTTTTAAATTTTTAGTGTTAGCATTCAATTATTTCTCTACCCGCTTCTATCGAAAATGAAGAAGAAAAAGGTGAGCTTTATCATTCAATTTTGTATAACAAAGTATAAGGCAATAATATAAGAGTTAATCGCAAGTTTTTATCAGCATCAATTTTTTTGTCTCTTCACATAATACTTGAATGAAAAAGGAAAATAACAACCTTTAAAGAATGTGACAAGATCAATGAAATTCCATTACCTTTTCATAATATAAATTTAAATTGATTAAGACAGTCGATTATCTAAAATAGGGGTGTTTATCGGACGGATCAGGCGGATAATTACGGTTAACAATTCGACTTATCGATTACCGGATTATAAATGTAGTAGTTCGTTAGCCATCCAGTAAGACAACGGGCGGATTGGTATCAGATTCGATTATCAGACAGTTTATCGGCTAAACCAAATAAAATTCTTTTGGTATAATATTAAAATGAATTCTTTTTTATGGGTGATTTTGTTGACTAACTTCCTGTACGCATCCTAACAAACCTGATGAGCTGGATAAAATTGAAAATTCGGGTGCAAGGTTATAAATTGGAAGGGACATCAAATCTTAGGAGTTCTTGCTACTTCAAGATCTATAGAAAAGTGTAAATATAAATTTTTTTAGCGGGTTAACGGTTTATCCAATAAAAAAATTGAGTAATCCGTCGCCAAACCGTGAAACCGTTAATTATAAAATCTTAATCTGCTCACCGTCCATTACCCTGATAATCTAATAGCGATAAGCCAATAAATAATCAGTTCAGTTCGATTAACGGTGTAGGTTCGATTTTTAACCGCCATAATCTAAAACATAAAAAAAGCAAGTAAAAGTTACAACCTTACTGAATTATTTGGGGGTGATTCCACTATATGAATGACCAAAAAAAAAGAAGAACAAAAAACAGAAAGACAAGAAAAAGAAAGAAGAAACACAAAAGAACTGGAACTGTCGTGATGGCACAAGATGATTGGATTATAGAGCAAGTCCACCAATTGCTACAATACACCTCTTTCCTTTCCCGCCATTCCCTCTCTCTCCTAATTCCCTCCTTTCTTCTTTTGCACACTTCTCCATAGACCAATTCCATTTCCATATTGAATGTTGCCGTTGCGCTCATGCTGTCACCATTTCACTCAACCTTCTCTTTACAACCGTCTCCATTTTTCCCTTAAACCCTCTTCACTCTTTCTCCTTATATCCCCCTTTAATCCCCTTAAAACCCTTAGACCACTTTTCTTAAACCCTAATTCAAGAACCATGTCCACTCGTCGTTCTGCCTTCGATGTCCTTATGGCAAATTCCAAGAAAAAAACCCCAACACAAGATTCCTCCCCCAAGAAACGCAAAACCCCAGAAGCTGAAACTTCCAATAAAACTGCTATTCTTGAAAATCATAACCAAGAATCAATTTTGAAGCCAAATGAGGACACCCATTTGGTTAATGAGTCGAAAAGTGAAGAGGTTTTGGTGAAGAAACAGAAGATGATTAGTCCAGACGAGAGTGTGACTGAGCTGAAGAAAAAAGCTGCGAACTTTGATCCAAGAAGGGCTGCATATTGGGGGAATGGTGAGAGAGTGCCATTCATGTTTGTAGTTAAGGCGTTCGACGCGATTTCCAAGGAGTCAGGAAGAATTGTAATTACTGAAATTGTGACAAATATGTTGAGGACTGTGATTGAGACGACGCCCGAGGATTTGTTGCCTGTTGTGTACCTTTCGGCTAACAAGATTGCAGCTGCACATGATGGTTTGGAGCTTGGTATTGGAGATGCTTCTATTATCAAGGCACTTGCTGAAGCTTGTGGCACTAAAGAAGCACATATTAAGAAGCAATATAAGGTATTAAGTTTGTTAATTTGGAAGAACTAGGTTGAAAATTTCAAAATGTATAAGGTTGCAGCTGAAGCATTAATGCCCTTTAGCATAAGTTGGTTTAGCTTGACTTGAATATTTTATTTGACTTAAAAACAGTGCAGTGTGTGAACAAGGGTCTCGAGTTAATATTAGAAGTGAATGTTAACCTTTTTTTATTGAGTGTAATTGCCTTAGCGTTGTCTTTTGGAAATGTCTAGTTTTTCCTTACTTGATGGTTAGTCTGCTGGGGTTGATGAAGTGATATTGTTAGTTTATGTAGTCATTGACAGCCCATATATGCCTAGCTATACGCCCTGGTTTGTCAAATGAAGATATTCGGGGCTCTTCCAGTGGAAATAAAGGTATATATGTGGAACTTGAACTATGAGACTTATCAGGTAAATCCGTTCTGAAATTTGTGCATCACATTGGTGCAGTTCATAATACTATATGAGATTTTGTTAGTAATTATATGCTACTTCATGTCACTGTTTCTGTTTTTACTTTTTCCTCTTTTTCGGTTTCTTCGAATTTGTAGAAATCTAGTGTTTGGAGTATCTGCTGGAAAGAAGCGTAATTTAGCTTTAGTGTTGTTTGGAGGTTGAAGGAAATGCGGAGACTTGTTTTTTTTTGGGGGGGGNGGGCATGGCGGTGTTAGTGGGGTACCAAATGCTGCATTGCCTTGGCACATACTTGAATTTAGAAGCCTAAAATGGAAGCTATTAGTGCAACTTCTTCTTAATAGTTTGGTCAAGTTGTCAGTACATTAAATAGAGATTTGCGTATTCCATAATTCATGTTCAGTTTGCATAGTTTTTCTATCCTAATGAACACTTTTCTCACCTAGTGATCGACCAAATCCGAGCTGCAAGCCTGACAGTATCGTCATATCTGACTATCACATTTAGAGCAGCATCTCAAAAATCATGTGTTTGATCACATATACGTGGTAGCTACAGTTACATGATTAATTGATACCCGAGGGACTAATAGAAAATTTGTACGGTTATGTCATACAGATGTATTCTGTAATGTCTACATTCTACCTGTTCTATTTAAATTAGATCATATAATCTTGGAGATTCAACCTTTACTCCAAATAGGTTTTGACTAGTCCAAACATCTGTTTTCATTGTTAAATACAGGAGCTTGGAGACTTGGGCCTTGTTGCAAAAGCAAGCCGTTCATCACAGCCTCTGATGCGTAAACCAGAAGCATTGACTGTTGCCAAAGTTTTTGACACGTTTCGAATTATTGCCAAGGTATTCTAGTTTCGTCGTTCACTTTTTTTTTAAATACTTCTTGAAGTGGGATTAAGATGTTAAGTGACATAGCTCTCATAAAACAAATTTGACATTCCTATAGAAGCCTCCAATCAAAGTCGGTTCTGTGTATTGTGCTAATTGGGTTTGTCAGCGAAGCGACAAAATAAGTTTCTCCTTAATGTGGTGCAGATGCTTTATTTAAATATTTATTCCTGTTTTATCGGATATTGTTTTGGATCTTGCAGTTATTATATGTATTATTTGTACTATGATTAAGTTGTCTTTTCTTATGTGGGAATCTTTCAGGAATCTGGGAAGGATAGTCAGGAAAAGAAAAAGAATTACATTAAATCACTACTTGTTGCAGCTACTGATTGTGAACCCCAATATTTGATTCGTCTCCTTCAGGTTAAAGTTTGCCTTTTCTTCTTTTCTTTTCTTCATAGAGCTATTTAGCTGTTGCATTGCACATTGAACCTTTGTTCAGTTGATTTCTCTTTCTTGCAGACAAAGCTACGCATTGGTTTGGCTGAACAAACACTGTTAGTCGCACTTGCTCATGCTTCTGTGTACTCGGATAAGCATTCATCACCTCCTGCAGGTGTAGATTCTCCTTTGGAAGAGGTCTCTTGTTGCCCATTTGGGAGGAGTTTTCTATATATTTTCCTTCCTGCAAACTTGCATGAACTGTGATGAAGTACAAGCAATGGCAGATCTATCCCTTTGCTTGAGGGGCCATGGGCCCCACCATGGTTGAAAGAAATACACCTTTAGGGGTCGTTTGGTATAAGAAGGTATAAGGGTGGTATAAAAATTTAATACCACCTTAATACTCTGTTTGGTTAGCAAACCAGGTATAAGTTATCCTGGTGTTAATTTTAACACTGGGATAACTTATACCTTATAGAAGGTGGAGTAATTAGCACCGGTATAACTTATACCTTCTTCTTAGAAATTATGCAATTGTCATTCTTAATACAACATACCAAACAATGAATAAACAACAATCCCAGCATAACTAATCCCAGCATAACTTATCCCAATATAACTTACACCGGCATAACTTATACCGGTATAAATCGTATTCCAACCAAACGACCCCTTATAGTACTATTAATTGTTGGATAGAAGTATTGTGCTTTGTGTTTAACTATTTAATCATCACCAAAACTTGAAAGTGTACTTTATGGATAGAGAATGGTCTGCGAAATTATTTTCTTGAAATGGTAAGTATTATCACTGTCAGAAGCCAGCACTAAGAACGTGCTACAGTTACAAGTAAAAGTTGGTAAGAAGAAGCAAAAGAAAACCCTGACTGTCAATACAAAAGATTCCAGGAATTGCAACAGGGTTTCACTATCTTCTGCCCTTTCCAATCTACACCATGAAGATTAATTGATTATTTAAGTTCATGATTAATTGATTCATCAAATTCTGATCCCTTTGCATTTTGTATATGATGTAAGTCTGCTGGACAAGCTGCTTGTTACATTTGCAGTGCTATTCAATGCATATCTCATTAGTTCCTTATTTTCATTTGACTTTTGTGTTCGGCAGGCTGCCAAGATTGTAAAGCAAGTGTACTCTGTAATTCCGGTTTATGAAAAAGTTGTTCCTGCTATTCTAGCTGATGGTGTTTGGAAGCTTTCAGAAACATGCAGCTTCTCACCTGGTGTTCCGGTTGGACCTATGCTAGCTAAGCCAACCAAAGGAGTATCTGAAATTCTTGATAAGTTTCAGGATATGGAGTTCACATGTGAATACAAGTATGACGGTGAACGTGCTCAGGTATTCTTATTAATAATTTTATTCAGTAAATTACTACTGATTCATATACTCTCTTTCTAGGAACTGAACACTAAATGAATGGTGACTAAAATTATATGCAAATTAGAAACTTGCTGAAAGAATACACCCTAATTACAACCATTTACCCAATAGAATGAAATGTTGGTCGCATGATTCTTTTCTTAAAAAAAAAAAGTATTCACGCTGCCTCCATGCAGCTGATTTCCTTTTTTCCTTCATAGCTGATGGAGCTGTCCATTTCTTGGTTAATCTTGTTTAATATCTATTAGAGGAAGGAACTTTTATTAATGCAGTAGAACACAGAAGACAAATCTTATCATAGTATGTGGAAGTTAACTAGGTTTCCAAGTTGTTTGTGTGGGATTTCCTATTGAAGCATGTGAAATTGGTTCGTCCTAACAAAACTAGAGTTATTTGCCACAATTCAATGAGAGATTTAGGCTATTATCTTCTTCAAGAAGAGGTACTATGCCTTTGAAATACACATCATCCGATAAATTTGGAAAGATATGGAGAAGATTAGCATAGCCCCTATGCAAGGATGACACACACATATCGAGAAATGGTCCAAAATTTTCCTTCTCAAAAAAGAAATACGCCTTATTCAACTAGGTTCCTGAGTTATGCGTGTGGAATTGCCTATTAGAACATGTGATATTGATTCTTCCTTACAACTAAATTCTTTGCCGCAATTTAGTGAGAGATTTGGGCTATTATAGTATTATTTTCTTGAAAAAGAAGTAGTATTCCTTTGAATGTACTCAGATCTTATTCAAGGTTCATCTGCATCATAGAAATTGGATTGGAACTAATGAATCCATTTAGAGCAGGAGACGAATGGCTGGTGGTAAAAGCCAGAAGTGTTTGAAGAGCTTTCACTTACTTGCAGAAGCTGCACCTAGTGGGACTGATCCTAAAGATACCATGTTTCCCATTCCATCATGGCCCTTTTCCTGTACAGCTTCGCTAAATAGCTCTTGAAACTTGTTGCTTCCACTTCTGTTCCGGACTTGATGCTTGTTAGCGTGAAAAGTCAGGTGTGCCAGCTTGTAGGTTTGTCTTCAGCATTGCTGTCTTCCCCTTCTTTAAGAGAGGGGAAATTTCTCCTCAGCTTGTGACTTGATTAAGGCTGTAATTTCATATTCACTGGGACCTGCTTTTGAGGTTCTGCAGGACAAATATACTTGGTTATCCTTTTCCTCTTTGATTTACATGTTTATGTTTTTTGTGGCCCATAATATCGCTTTCTTTTCTCTTTCTTGTTATATCATAGAAACAGAACTTTCAGTTTCAAACCTGGTTCACCAGGTCCTAGTTATGATAGATTACTTCTATTTTCCCCCAAAACAATTCCTAACATCTTTTGTGCCTTCTTTTGTTAATTCTCAGGTACAATTGTTCTCCTAAAACTTATTTCTCTTACATTTTCAAACTTAGCACCTCCTGGATTTATACACTTTTCTAGCATCCAGAGTCTTTGGATGTAGAACTGGGTGGAGAATTGGTTTTAGAAGCTATGAGAACGCACGGGAGAAAAATCTATTTTTTAATAGTGATACAATGAGTCCTATATATAGAGGGACCAAGTCCTATATTCTACTCCTACATATGGGAGTATGACATATTCTACTCCTGCTACATATAGGACTAGGACATATTCTCCTCCTACTACATTTGGGACTAGGACTATTTACACATAATTATTTAACACTCCCCTTAAGCCGGTATATACGTACCGAGCTTGTAGTGAGGGACTTGGTGAAAATATCTGCAAGCTGATCATTCGACATACTAGGCCGCCATACTCCCCTGAGCAACAAAGCCAGGTGGTTGCTAATAAATAGAAGTTTGCTGAAACGTGTTGGAAATATTTGAAAATAGGGAGACTAAGCCGAATTCCACACTACAAGATAGGTTCTAACACACCACCAAGAAACAGAAACTCTTCTGGAGATTACCGTTCACGCCGGAAAAATGAACGTTGTCGGAATTTGATGTAATTTATATAGGTAGGTTTGGAATCACTGGACGAGTAAGTTGTCCTAAAAAAGTTTTGTCAAAAAGTGGCCAGAATGGCTCACACGCGCCGGAAAAGTTACTGTAGCTCGCCGGAAAATTCCAAAGTTCTTGGAATCTGTAGGATATTGTACCGGTGGACTCAGAATCACCCCATGAAACAACTGTCCTAAAGAAATTTTTGAAAATTCTGGCTGGAAAGTGCTCCACGCGCTCGCCAAAACCCTAGTTTTGGCGGACTTTCTTCCGGAGCGATTGACTGGGGTTTTGTCGCCTGACTTTCCCGAACAAGATGGTAGTGTTGGTTTTTGCACAACACTTACCGGTGAGGAGATAACGCAAATCAATCTTGAGTCGTCAACCGGAAAGACGCACGGTGACTGACTTTTCTGTTGCGATGGGATTGGAATTCTTGGAGTTTGGTCGCACAAGGGTTTCAGATCTGATGGTGGTATACTGGTATATGCACAGTACCACTGTAGCAATGATGAACCCTGAGAACAAGGCAAAGTTGCCGGAAAATTGCACGGCGATGAGATTTTTCTTCCCGGATGTCGCTGAAGTGACGCACAACGATAATTTTCTCGCTGAAGCTCTAACACCATGTGAGAATGTACGAGAGAAAAATCTATTTTTTAATAGTGATGCAATGAGTCATATATATAATACATATTCTACTCCTACTACATATGGGACTAGGACATATTCTACTCCTACTACATATGGGACTAGGACTATTTACACATAATTATTTAACAGAAGCAATCTAGCAACTAATGAGCCTCTTTTTCATTGATAGATGGCTAGACCGCTGATATAGATTTTGCAACATTATTGATATCCTTCATTTAAGGCGTTGCGTGCTCTTTCTTGCTATTGATAACTTCCCTTGAGTTCTCTGCTTGATATTCATTACAGTGTCCATTATGAAAAATATTTGGTTCCTCCTCGACTCGACGCTTTTGATAAATGGGGTCGTAGCTGCACATCGTAAATGTTGAAATTCAACTGACATCAGTCTAAAATATTGTTCTCTGAACATTTTCTAGGACCTCTTAATCTTTGTAAACTCAACTTATTATTTGCACTTCAATTTTTGTGTTGAAATATAGTTATTGTTTTTTTAATTCAGATACATTACTTGGAAGATGGGTCTGTTGAGATATACAGCCGAAATGCAGAAAGAAATACTGGAAAGTTTCCTGACGTTGTTGCTGCTATCTCAAGGTAGCATTTCCATTTGTTTAGATTTTCTGTTTCTGCAGTTGTAATCTGTGAGTACTTCCTCTTAGCTCAATGTTCTCTACAGATGTTAAAAGCTTCCCATTTATTTGCAACATTATAGTGGAGAACTTAAAACCTTGGCTCTAATTTTACATATGCTGCTTAAAAAAGGAAAGTTTGATTGATAAAGTTGATGTGTCCTGGGCATCCGGAACTTTGACTCTTAAATTGAATCTTCTTATAGTTTGCAAATCCAGGATAAAAAAATTGTCAGCTGACTGTTGTTATGCACAAATAGTTAAATTGAATCTTGATATATGAAATTTATCAAGGACTTGCATGATAACGAATATTTGGGCAACTAGAACTAGTAAATAATATGTGAAAGCAAGACATCAAACCTGATGACTGAGCAACTCATTGAACCAACTAAAGTGGACGTCAGAAAAGTTTGTCTCAGCTCTCTTGCACACCCATAATTGTGAAGATTAAACCACTATTTCATTCTCCCAATTGTAACTATGTGACATTTGACTTCATAAAAAATCGGATTATGAGTCTGCATGCAATTTATTCTTTATACATTGTGAAAAATGGTCTCAGGCAGATAAAGATTTTAATTTTGAATGTATTATATGGTATGTAAACTATTGTTACAAGATCCATGTTCTCGGCAGTTATGGGTACCTTGTATACCAGAGTCGTACATAACCTGAAATCTATTGCAAATTTGGTAGCTAATTCTTGTAGCTTGTTGCAGATTGAAAAAATCGTCTGCAACATCATTTGTTCTTGATTGTGAACTGGTCGCATATGACCGTGAGAAACAGAAGATCCTGCCCTTTCAGGTGAATCATCTGCACCTAATCTATACATATTTTGCAGTTCTATATCTATCCTTGGGGCTTCAAAAGTGGTAAAATTTGATTATAGAGGCAATCCAACAACAATTAGCCTTGACAGAAACACCTCTTTTCCATAGCAAAGTAGATAAATAAATTGCATTTGGACATGCTGCTATAGCTCAATATGTTAGCTCCTGAGCTTTCTCTTGTTTGCTTTGCTCTTTCTTGTTTGACTGTCGTCTTTATAGGGAACATGTTCTCTTGTCAAAACCATGCAACACTAAGATAATTATAATCATAAAAAAATAGGTATGGTGGAGAAAAAACTCAAGTATTCTCTTCCCTTGCTCATTTAAGCCCATGCATTAAAGATGCTGGCGTATTTATTAATTTACACGATCTATCACCTTCTAGCAGCTGTTGCCTGGCTAAAAAGGGATATATGTTTATATCAACTGCGGTTGTTTTCAGAGTCTTCATTAAGGGGTATGAAGAACTTTTGCAATTGAAATACAAGTAGGAGAGAAATTCTTAGTGCTCAAAAACTCACCACTTGAGTCAACTCTCAAATAATGCTTCTTTGCTGTGGGTTGGCTCAAACTGCTAGCCCTAATGATTAGCATAAATCTAAAGCGTGCAAAAGAGAGGAGGGAGAAAAAATGCTTAAACTTTGGACTCTAGAGTAGTGACTTGTTATTAGTTTGGAACATGGAATTTGGTGAGGAAATGGACATGGATTAATAGGAAAGCGGCTTTCTGTTCGATGCTTGGAAAAATAGTGAGGTGCGGAAGTTGTGAGCGATGTTAACTTGTTAAGGAAAATACAAGCTGTTTAGGAGGAAATTGGAATCCACTCTAAAAGGAAAGGGAAGCTGGTTAAAAAGCGAGAAGAACACAGGGCACAATCTGAATCTGCTACACCCAGTCAGTGGCTCCTCACTGTGTTTGCTGAATAAATCAGTCTCCATTTCGTATTCTTGTTTCTCACCTTTGCCAAAATTCTATCCTCTTTAGCACAGATTATGTTAATCCCTTCTTGTTCACTCAAGTTGTCTATTGCTTTCACTCTAACCCAATGGATCCTAATTCCTATAGTCTCAAAGTGGGTACTAGATGGCAGTAATCAGGTTCCAATTTTCAATTCCAAACTAGTTCGACTTTTGGTCAAGCAGGGTTGTGAAAAGCGGTCGCTTCCTCGCTTAAAGCAAGAAGCGAAGCGAGGCGACCCTATGACCGCTTCTGCTATATGAAGCGACTCAGGTAGACAAAAGCGTGCGCTTCCCCCTAAAAAGCGAGAAGCGATGAAGCGAAGCGACCGAAGCGAGCGCTTCTATGTTTTAAACAAACCTATTTAATTAAAAAAGAAAGGTGTTCAATGTTCTTTTATTAAAACACACGATCAGCAGCAACAGAGATTCTAAAGAGGCGACTAGGGTTCCCTTTTCAACTTCAACATACGACCAGCAGCAAGTGATGATTTCTTCCTTTTTCTTCTTCTTGCGAATTTTTTTTTCCCCTTCGGTTCTTCTTTCTCAGTCTTCTCCTCTTCGTTGAAATGCTGCCCAGTTCTTCTGTCATTGTTTTTATGCTGCCCAGTTTTTAACAGAATGGTATCCTGTCCTTCCTCTTATTTTTATATCCTTTATTCTTAGTTCTTAGCTACTGTGTCCCTAGTTGATGAAGAAGAAGAAGTTGAAGAAGATGACGAGCAATATAATAATGATAGTGAAATACAAGAATTTGACAATACTGTAGAAGAATAGGATGCTCATTTTGTGCTTTAATTGATGCTACTCTTTAGTTTTTACATTGAAGTATTAAACATTTGCTTACAGTTACATGTGTTGTCTATGCAGTATTTATTTTAATATTTTTTAAAAAATAATTTCGTTTCTCGCTTTAAGCGAAATGGGGGTTGTCACTTTTCCTCGCTTCACGCTCTTCACAACACTGTGATCAAGGGAATGTTGATGCCAACAGATACCAGTCCCCTTACTCTTATCATCACATTTGATTCTCAGTTTCCAGCACCTCTCAGTTCTGATACCAATTGATGGCTTCTGATTTTCTTTTCATGTGTCGCAAAAAATCTTCTAGTATCTTCCGTAAATAATAACCGAGAAATCCACTGGCTATAGCTTTGAAACTCGGTGGGTAATGTGTCGGCCCCTCTACCCTTCTCCACTGAATAAAAAATGATTTGGTTCACTATATGACTCAAACTCGTGAGGTGCGCCTACCACAGATCCCGTGCTGTAGTACCTTTACCAATGAACCAAAGCTCTAGGGGGTGCTTTGGTAAATATCGATGGGCTATTTTCAGTTATTGGTAACTCTGATCTGCTAGCTAAAGATGTGTGTGTGTGTGAATAAGAATAAACGAGAAAAGATAGAGGAAGAAATGTGAGGTCAAAGAAATGTATATATCTCCTTTTCCGTTTCACTTTTATGTCATTTTGGAATGACAATGATATGACTTGATATATATATATATAGCTTCGGGCCTGTTTTCGGCTGGTCATAACCAGAACTCTTAGGTTAGGGGTCTGCCCTCTTTTCACTTTCACTTTTATCTTATTTTGGTATGACAATGATATGACTTGAGCTTAAATAAAGAAGTGAAGATTCATATAGCTTACCCCAACTTGTTTGGGACTGAAGCATAGTTGTTGTTTGTAACTCTGGTCTACCTATGTGATATGATGGCCACTGGGTTGAATATTAATCTGTGTGACTTGAGGCTCAAAAGTTTGCTGGAAAGTGGTAGTGCTAGTGACAATTTCCCATCTGTTTATTAAGTGTAGATGACTCTTACATGTGAAGTATTGAGTATCTGTGAAAGGAAGAAACAAGAAAGAAACTGTGAGGTATACTTATTAAAGAAAATAATAGGAACTGTAAGGTATACTGAGTAATTTTCTCTTCAGATTCTCTCCCAGAATCTAAATCCAAACAAGAAAGTTGACCTTGTGTAACTAAACTGGATGATGCCGTCCATGTTTCCTAGATTTGCTTTTGTATTCTTTTGCATTCTTTTGCATTCTATTTTCTCCACCTATTCTAAGGTCCCCCAAAAAAGTGCGATTATTTTGAGATAAACAATACTAGAGGCTGAAGTAAGAATAAACGAGAAAAGATAGAAGATGAAGAAATGTGAGGTCAAAGAACCAGGAATGAAGCTAGAAGATGGAGGAGAAACATACTTCAGAACAAAGTTAAGAAGTTCTATCTTTCGATCAGTAGCTAAACTTGTTAGGCTTCTTATCAACTAAGAACCCTTATTCTGTCCAGGTCATATAGGGTTTGAACAAGCAAGTTGTTTCTGAAATCCTTCAAGTTTATATTTTTTATCTTTTTGTCTCTCTTGATGTTCATTTTCCCAAGCAAGCTCCAACTGCTAATATATCTTCTCCTATAAATGCCCATTATTTGCTTGGAGAAATTGCCATGCTAAATTTATGTATAATTATGGTGTAAAATGAGGTGATACTTATGGATATATGTTCATGACAGATCCTCAGTACGCGTGCTCGTAAGAATGTTGTCATGAATGATATCAAGGTCAACGTTTGCATATATGCTTTTGATATCTTGTATCTTAATGGACAACCACTTCTTCAAGAGCAACTTAATGCGCGCAGAGAGGTAATTTCATTTTTGCGGTTGAATATTTGCCTATTATTCTCATGATTATATCGTTCTTCTTTTACTTCAGTGAGTTCTTATATATCTTTATATCCTTTTGTGCTTCTGCGGAAAACCAAGTAGCATTTTTCTGGATGGGCTTCTGGCTGAAATGTCTTATCCTTAGACGCCATATTTCGAGCATCTTACTGACGTCTTATGCTGCTGTGAGATAGGAGGAGATGTCATTTCTTCATGAAAATTCTCTATTCAGAAGCTCTGACTGCTGCTTCTGGATTTCTCTTCAGTGAAAGTGATGCATTTACATCTTATCCACTTCACTGATGGACCCTTGTAAATTATAAAAGTAGGTTGACTCTCTCATGAGTAAGCCCTTTTGGAGTCTTCCTTTCTTGTCATAGGTTGCACAACAGGATCTTCAGCACTTTCTGCTTGATTTGTTTAATTTTCCCAAATCTCAGTTGACTAGGCAATGACTGTTGACCTCTCTTAAAATCCAGTGATTTGGCAGTAGTTTGTCTTTCATATCCTTTGGAACGACTTTTCTCTTTCTTCCGTGGACCTGAATCTCATCAAGTTAGCAATCATTTACATGAGATGACTGCATGATTATGAGTCATGTCTGGCTTAGTTAGCGAAAATAGTGAAGTTGTTTTGGCATGTATTAACATAAAGAAGATTCTTGGCTATCTATGACTTCGATTGTTAGTCTACATTTACTCTTAAGTGGAGCTTAAGGTTTTAATTTCTTTGGCGGGAGGTGGGCTGATGACATCCTAAGATCTCATTCTCATTCTTAATATTTTAAACTGTTCTTCCCTATTGATGTCTTGTCATGTTTACCTTTGGTACATAAATTGGCATTTGCTTAATGGACCCTATAGTTTTCTCCAAGATTAACATTGTGTGAACAATTAATTATCGCTCGAAGACACCACTTCACAAAGTTGATCGTTAATACTGTGGCTTCTGGCTTCAAGCAGCATCTTTACAAGTCATTTGAAGAAGAACCTGGATATTTTCAATTTGCTACAGCTGTAACCTCAAACGATCTTGAGGAAATAACAAAATTTCTTGAAGCTGCAGTGAATGACAGGTAGTGTCAGACACTGATATCTAACAAATCTATTTCTGTTTTTCTGATAATTCAAATGTATTCTTCTATTTTATTACGTATTTTTAACATGTTTTTGGCTAAGTTCAAATGTATTCGTAATGATCATGACTTGAATTTTTATAAAGTCTCTCACAGGCTGCTCTATATCAAGCATTTGAACAGCCAATTCTTGTAAAGGCTGGTTCCTTGTTTGTTGGTCTTTGCTGCTGTCACTTTGATTAAATATCTGTTATTATGATAAAAAAGTTGCACCGCTGGTCGGTTTGAACTTTAGTACCCTATATTTCTCCTTAGTTTGTTAAAAGTAAAGTCCAGGAAGTGGAGAGTTCTAAACTGTTCTTTTCTTGGTTTGTACTTTCTCTGTCTTTTCTCTTAAAAGACCCAAATAGAAATGTTTTCTATGTCCAATTCCATTTGAGCTACTTGTTTGAAGCTTATGAGCATTTGAGCTACTTAGTGTTGAAGGAGAAGGCATCGGTGTAGTGTATGGTAGTTGTGTACGAGGTTGCTTTCGGATCTGGTTATAGCTATTACAAGTACTAAGATGATGGTGGATTGAGGAGAAATGCTAAGTGAATTGCATCTAGATTATTTTAGGAGTTAATAGCAATTGATACTTAGTAAATGAAGCTAAAAATATTTCAAATTGTATATAAAGAGAGCCTTTTGCTTTGCCTTCGCTGTGATGCTTCCGAAGTGAAATTTGTTATGTAAAGTGAATGCATCTTTTCAAATTTCTGGTATTTTGGAATTCAAAGATATGTTACTTTCATGAGACACATTTTGGTAAGTTCTCCATTATTGAATCCGTCTCTACAGAGAGAAAACCAGCTCAGTTGATGTGAACTTATTAGGAAACAGTTGAAGAGAGGAGTTAAGGGGAGGTCCGCGGTAAGCGGGCCCTGAGGAATTAGTTGAAGAAAGGAGCCTTGAGGAGAGAGAGGGGGGGGGGGGGGGGGGGNAGAGATGCGTCTTTTCAAATTTCTGGTATTTTGGAATTCAAAGATATGTTTCTTTCACATTTTGGTAAGTTCTCCAGTATTGAATCTGTCTCTACAGAGAGAAACCAGCTCAGTTGATGTGAACTTATTAGGAAACAGTTGAAGAGAGGGTTGAGGGGAGAAATGGCATTGAGGGTCCGGGGTAAGCGGGCCCTGAGGAATTAGTTGAAGAAAGGAGTCTTGAGGGGGGGGGGGGGGGGGGGGGGGGGGGGGAGAGAGGGAGAGGGAGAGGGAGGAAGTGTATTTGGGCGTCTTGAACAAGAGATTGAGACCCATGAAGTCACTTGTTCATGTAGAAAGCCTCACATTACTTTGTTGGTTGCGCGGAGCCTTATTTTTCTATCATCTGGTTACATAATTTCTAATGCTTGTGTTTTCTATCCAAGATTCATTTCACACTGTTGTTTTAAAATAATGTTACAGCGTTAAATTCTGATTGTTGCCAACTTTTACGGTTATATTCTGATTGTTGCCAACTTTTACAGTTACTAGCACCTGAAACATGGACATGGATACATAATTTCTAATGCTTCTTTTGTTTTCTATCCAAGATTCATTTCACACTGTTGTTTTAAAATAATGTTGCAGAGTTAAATTCTGATTGTTGCCAACATTTACGGTTTTATTCTGATTGTTGCCAACTTTTACGGTTACTAGCACCTGAAACATGGACATGGACATTTAATAAGTACAAATCACGTGCATTACCGTGTGAATAGGGATTAGTTCGGCTGAGTGTTTTGGATAGCCTGCGGCGACAAATATCGACGAGGGCTCGCTTCACTGAGGCGAGAAGCAAGCGGCGAAGCGCTCGCCTTTTTGATGTGAAGCGACAATTTATACAAAAAAATAAAATATTATATATATTTAACTAAAAACTCAATTGCAATAATATATTAATAAATATATCAATTCAAAAATTAAAAACTCAATAGATAGTTATAGAAGATTCATAAACTAAAAATCTAAAACAAGCAACATCTACTCTTCTTCAAGATTTTCAAACTTTTGAACTTCAAGAATGTTTGCATTATATTGGCTATCATCTTCTTCATCCTCGGAGTCTTCATCAATTAGGGACCGGCTTGAACTTGTAGCTACTCCCTTTCCGTTGTAATTTGAACTTGAAGAACTCCCTCTAAGACCATAGATATTCTCCTTAGCTTTAGCTGCCATAGAAACAATACCCCAATCGAGATCATCTCCTACATACACTTGTTCATCTTCGTGATATCAGGGGACTCCAGTTAACCATTCATTTGCCTCGTCAATGCTATCCAACAAAATTGGATCAATGGTATCGCGAACTTCATACCGACGCCTTAATGTTTTATTGTATTTAATATACACTAGATCATTGAGACGCGATAGCTCAAGCTATTTCCTTTTCTTGGAGTGAATCTGCACATAAGTTGTTTAGATTAATTCATAGATACTAATAATAATACAATATAGAATATATTAATATAATAAATCTGCTTCTTACATGCTCAAATACGCCCCAATTTCTCTCACATCCAGATGGACTAGTACTTAGACGGTAAACTTTTGCATGTTTGGAGTTTGATGATCAAATTGCATCCACCATTCAACTATAGAAAAATATTTTAAAAGTTAATAAGTAAAATAAATCAAATAAATTAAATTAAAGCTATAAGGATATCTATATTAAAGTTAGTTACTTGGTGACCTTATGTCTCTGGCTCTAATGGCCGCCTGTAAACTAAATAGGCCATTTGTTTGTGAGTACCTGCCAAACTACTCCCCTATTTGATCTACCATCGCTGCATCGGGGACCAACTTCTCAAGACATTTATGGTATCTAACCCACACCTCTAAATATAAAGTGCCATCTTTACTGTTCTTGTGAAATAATCCCGGGTTCGGAATATGGCTTGCTGCATGCAAAGGTCGATGGAGTTGTTTCGACCACCTGCTATCAATAATCTCAAAACTTTCTTATATTTCCTCCCATCTTCCTCAAATGACGCTTCAATAGTTTCTTTGGCTCTTTCCGTAGCTTCATAAAGATAGCCCACTGGTGGTTTTCTCTTCCCATCCATCATACGAAGTACCCGAAACAAGGACCACCAGCTTTAAGAGCCCGAACGATGTCATTCCAGAATGATGGAGAAATAAGAATTTTGGCAGTTTCTTTCCCCGCAGCTTCCTTTACATATCTATTATCTTTCCATTCATTTGAAAGAACTAACTTTCTCAAGTTTTTCTTTTGTAAGTAAAAACTATTCAAAGTCAAGAAAGCCTTTGCAAATATAGTCTTGGCAGGTCTCACCAAATTTATCAAATTCAACAACAATGGCCTCTGACTGATGTAAGAATATATCTTGACGGCCTTAGTGAAAACTATAAAAGTAACAATAACAATTTTATATTTAATACTTAATAGGACATAAGTATAAATAATGTTAAAGCTTTAAAGATAACTATACTAAGGTTACCTGAAGCATATGAGGTTTCCTTGAATATGTCACCAAACATCAAAATGATAGAATGTGGAGCACATGGAGTCCAATAAATGTGTGGATACATAGCTTCCATCATCTTACCCGCACTAACATTCTCACTAGCATTATCGGTAATAACTTGTACAACGTTTTCCCTTCCAATTTTATCAATAGTCTTTCTAAACAAGCTGTACATTTTGGTTGCATCCATAGAAGAGTTGCTAGCATTGTAAGATTTAAGAAAAAACACTCTCTCTTGGAGAATTCACCAACACATTTATGACTATTTTTCCATTCCGTGCTGTCCATTTATCCATCATAATAGAACATCCAAACTTGTTCCATTCCATTCTATGCGGCTCAACAATTTTGTCTATCTTCTTCACCTCTTTTTTAAGATGAGTTACTTTAACTTCATGATAGCTAGGAGACTTCATTCCTGGGCCATATTGTCCTGCGGTGTCAATGAATTTATCAAAAGTTTTGTAGTGAACACAATCGAAAGGAAGCCCTGCATCATACATCCATGTTGCAAAGGCACTTACGGCGCAATCCCTTAAAATCTTCTTGGCTTCTAAACCTGAACCAGAATTACCTTTTCCCTTTTCTTGTTGTTTTGCCGAGAAATAAGGATTGAGAGGACCTTTTGTTACCGTACGCATCGTAGATGACCCACTAGAACTATTTGAAGATATATTTTGATTTTTTTGTTTCCTTTTTTGGGGGTGGGGGTCCATTTCGTCATCTTCATCAATTAGATTCATCGATGCTTCATAACTCATTTGAGTTCTTGTCACAATTTTCGTCTCAACAAATGCTTTTACTTCCTCCCTAACCTCAGGCGGACAAAGAGGACATTGTACTACATTTTTGAATCCACCTATCAAATGTTGCTTGTGACGAGTTATTCAATCATGGTATATTTTTTCACAAAACACACATTTAATTGCGGATCTTGATGAGCCTTGTATAGCATAATTCCAAGCTATATCATTTCTTTTAAAACTATCGGATGATGCCATTTCAAACTTATTTTATAGCAAAAAAAATTATCAAGTCAATATGCAATTAATTCTACTCTATAATTGAGAAAGGAGGAAATTTCAGATTTGAAACTTTGAAGAGTTCTCTGCCTCTGCCCAACAGTGAAAGAATTGAAAAAACAGAGCAAGAACAATTGAGCAAAAACAGGGTGCTGCACTGCTGCTCAATCAAAAACAGAGCAACCAAAAAGGAAAAGAAGAGAAGAAGAAAAACGAATAAAAACACAGAGCAAAAACAAACTCTTCTTTTTTTTGCTGCACTGTTGCTCGACAAAAAACAGAGCAAAAATAATAGAAAGAAGAAGAGAAGAAGAAGAGAAGAAGGAAAAGGAAGAAAGAAAGAAACTAGAAAGAAAAAAGAAGAAAGAAAGGGAACTTGAAGAAGAAGAGAAGCGTACCTGGGCTGGGTCGACTTGGATGAAGAAGAAGATGGCAGAAACTTGAAGCTTTTGGATGAGGAAGATGGCTGGGCTGGTCGAAATCGCCTTGGGTCGACTTGGCTGCTTTGTTGTTTGAAGGTTGAAGAAAAAAAACGTCTGAAGCTCAAAGCCCTAATCACGACCTTTTACTTTAGTCTCTGTCTTTTTTTTTTTTTTAAAAAAAGCGATGCTACAGTCGCATCTCACTACACATGCAGATGCGACCACTATCTTTAAATCGCAACGCAATAGAGAAGAAAAGCGACGACAACTCGCATAGCGCTGAGGCGAGCGCTATTTACAACCCTGAACGCGCCCCAGAGCGCATAGTGGATACCGGGTGGGGAACCCAAAAATAAAATAAAATCATGTGCATGATTTAATTTGTTTATCACTTATCAAAATTCTTGCAAGAAACAAATATTTCTTCGAGTTCATAAATCAAGTGTCATTTCCTACGCTGTCCATTTCGTAGCTTCTTGGTGTGTTCCAATCCTTTTGGGTAAAGAGGTAATAGGTTAGGAAACAAAACTTGCAATACTCAGAGCATGTGTGACTCTTCATGTTGTTTTTATCTACCTTACTGGTCAACTAATTTATAGCTTTATACCAAATACCTCTCAAGGGCTGACCTTCTTTATGTGTATTTTTGGAGCAGCGACAAGACATACATTTTTTAATGAACCCTAGCTAGTTAACTGAGATCCTGTAACCTAGTAAGACCATCAGGAAAATCTGACTTCCTGTCTCTTATATACGAGAGCTCTTCCCCTTTATAAAGGACAAAAACTTTACTTGATCCAAAAAGAAGGAAAAAAAGGGCCTTCTTGTCGTAATATCTTCAGTTGTAGTAGAAGGAAATCGGAAAATTAATTTTCATCACTTAATTGTTGTCCATTTCTGCAGTAATGAGGGATTGATTATCAAGACACTAAGTAGAGATGCTACATATGAGCCTTCAAAACGGTCAAATAACTGGTTAAAACTGAAGAAGGACTACATGGAAAGGTATGTGTCAGGAGTACTGCTTTAGATATATTGCTGCTCATACTAGAGGAGAAACTTCAACTTTTACCAATTTGAGTTTCAGTATTGGTGACTCACTGGATTTGGTACCAATTGCTGCTTTTCATGGTCGGGGGAAACGTACTGGTAAACTTTGTCTACTTTATGGGGATAAACTGGGACCTGAGTTTGGTTTAATTGGCTAATGCATTCATTTTCTGACAGGTGTTTACGGAGCCTTTCTCCTAGCTTGTTATGATAGCAACAACGAGGAGTTCCAGAGCATCTGTAAAATTGGTAAGCTGTTTACTCCTGTAACTGTTAAGTGGCAACAATTTAGCCCACTTATGTACTTGGTTTTTATATCCCATGCTTTTTTTTTTTTAAATTTTATGATTTGCTGGTTAGGAACTGGATTTTCTGAAGCAATGCTTGAAGAACGCTCTTCCAGCCTTCGTTCCAAAGTTATTCCGAAACCAAAGGTTGCTTTTTTCATCTTTCCCGAATTACTCAATTAGTGGGATTCTTGTGCCCCTCTAACGTATGTGTGATATTCAGTCATATTACAGGTATGCGGAAACCATCAATCCAGATGTATGGTTTGAACCTACCGAGGTAATAGTTGTTACATTCCATTTATTTGCATACTTCAAAACTTTGTAACCCATTTTCTTAGTTTTTCTTGTAAGGGTCTCTCTCTCTCTCATTTTTATTTCTTAAAAATTAACTAGGTAAGTCGTTCCGCTTCTACTCTTCTTTGGTGCATAGTGTGAGACATCCATATCATCTGTATCTTTTGATATTGATATTCGTGAAAAAGTTGTTTCCTGTGCTGGCTTATCATCTTATGAGGATTTTTGCATGTAAAATGCTCATGAATCTGTTAGTTGGGTATATAGTTTATACTTTTGGGTGGGACTATAAGGGGGTGGGCAGATATGGCATCTGATCAAGTTCCTTTTTGAAAGACATGGTGAACATTAACTGACCCCTTGATAGTGTATTAAAACCCATCACTTCGTCGCTTAAAGGGACGCGAAGAGAGGGGCATCGGTTCATGAGCAAAGCCATCCGCTTCAGATAAGAATGCGCTTTAAACAATGATAATCGAGGTGATCGTAACAACTGTCATTTCCTCAAAGCTCTACTTAGAGGAGTTGGATTAAAGTCTGCATTATAGTAATTGGATGTTGAAATTACTTATTTTAATATGATTTTGATTGTTATAGTACTAAATTCATGTGTATGGAATTTTTAAGTTTCAGTTAGTTCCGTGCTTCACTTTCTCTTTCCGCTTCAAGCCCCACGTACTTTGTTGCTTATTTGCACTTTTCGCTTTTATAAGCTGCACCTTGAATGTCATTGTTCCTAAGATTGGAGATCTTATGAAGTCCTCTAAATTTGATCAACTATTGAACTGGTATTTTTTCTGCTTTTCCGAACTTTTAAATGTCTAAAGATGGATCGATAGCTTTTTCATGTAAACATAGATTGTGGAGTTTATCTCGCGTTGTCAAAGCCTCGCTTAAGCCCTAAAGCGAGCTGAGCACTTCCCCTTGCTTAGCTGCCACTTCAGTGCAATCACCAAGGTGCTAAGGCATACACTTTAACACCAATGGGCTTTGTCTTGAAGATACGACAATAAACAATAAATATTCACTTAATTGCAAAATTTTAAATTATTTTGTCCAAATAATTGTTGCTTCTGCTTATAATTGTTATTCTTGAATTACATGTATACTATTCTATTTTATTCTTCACTTGTACCTTTCTAAAGCCTGCAATTTAATTGCATTTTGTGAGACTTTTTTGCACTTTTCCCCTTTGATAACACCGATTTTATCATCTGTGTTTTTACTTCATGATGCAAAGGTTAATATTTCCAGAACACTTTGTTAATATCAGGTATGGGAAGTGAAAGCAGCTGATCTTACCATCAGCCCTGTCCACCGTGCTGCGCAAGGTATTGTGGATCGTGATAAGGTATGTATCTTTTGAATTGAACATGCAGTGAGAAAACTGAATTTTGCAGTTTTAAGCCGCTCTGCGTTACTTGGCTTACCAACGGATATGCAAAAGTTACTAGTGCTTTTAATTATTGGACCCCAGACAGTTGGGATAATCTCCTCTTCAAATGTGTAGAATACATGCCAATATAGTGTTTATTAGTGACAAATTAAGGCTCTATCTTCAATACTGCATACACATATAATAATTCTGACGCATATGTATATCATTTACTATTTCTTATCACAGGGAATTTCTTTAAGATTTCCACGTTTGATTCGTGTACGAGAAGACAAGAATCCTGAGCAGGCCTCATCAGCAGACATGGTGAAATTCTTTTCATCTTCATCTTATCCTTTGCTGGTATTGTATTTATTCTTGAGCTTGTTGGCTTCAACCCTTTTATCTCCTCATGCTTTGCTTCTCAGGTTGCTGATATGTTCAATGCTCAGAAGCACAATCATAAAAATGATAAGGATGATAATGAAGAAGAATAATCAAAGTTCACTTCACGCCTAAAATTGACCAGGATGACAATGAAGAAGATTAATCAAATTTCGCTGAATGAACGATCATGTCTGTTGTACAGATTAGATGTCCTTGGCGTAAGTTTGGTCTTATATTTTCATTCCCTCTATTGATTTGCTGACCCTAGAATTAATGAGAAATCATCAGTTGGAGGTGAAATGGTGCTTGTTACCATTTGTTAGTTGCCTCTACCAATTTTCCAAAAGTGAATCTGGTAGTCAAGTGTCAACACTCTGTATGTATAAATTGTGAAGTACTGGAATCATAGATCTGAATAATTTGAAATGACCCTTATTATGGTATTGTTCCCAATCGTGGAGTGTATTTACCAGAAAGTAGCGCGTGTCCTCACCATCTGTTAGAGTATAGAGATATAAAGGCTCAAACTTTGAAATCAACAAATTCGCTCGATAGGAATGAAAGAAGTGGAGATTTTTCCTAATAGTTCTGTAGCCTCTCGAAGATAAGTACAAAAGTCTCTGAAACATGTTGAATTAAGAGGAGAAGGAATCTTTACATTCCTATGCCATATAGGAAACTATATTACCCTCAATATTTAAAGTTTGATATAATTACATTTAGTATACCTAATTATCAATTATATACTATTAGTGATTTTTAAAGGTATTAATTACACTCCTAATTTAATGGTACCGTATATTCCTTCTAATTCCACTCCCCCACGTTTCTCTCTCCAATTCTCACACCTTCACCCACATTTTCCTCACACACCCACGATTTCTGGAACGAAATTGTATTATAGGGCATGTGATGGAACGAATTTTTTGTTATCCAATTCATCTTCTTCATCTCCAACATCCTCTGCATCAGATGATCCATTAGAGCTCGGATTAAAATCTTGGTTGCAGGCTACTTGAGTTGCTGGAGAATTCTCAACCTTAGCCCAAAGAGGAGCGCTAATTGATAAGGATTGACGGGAAAACATAAAATCATTTCGGCAAGAAGCAACTGTGACCAAGATGAAACAAAATCACAAATCTTCTAGGATCAAAAAGCTCTATAGAGTAATCTAACTGAAAGAACTTCAAATGAAAGGGAAAAAAAGGAGCCAGAAACTCAAGAATAGTGCAGGAAATATAAATTCTAACAGGATTCACCAACGAAATAATTTTCAGGAAGTTAAAATTATTTTTTGCAGAAGATTTGTAGAAGTTTTAGTTGTTTTTTATTTGTAAAAACAGAAAACAAAACATCTACAATCAGAATACAAATAATCTACAATTTATCTACAAAATATCTACAAACTGGGTACATTGAATTTTAATATCCCAATTCTCATTCAATTGTAGCATAATTGAGATTTTCGACACAATTGCGTTTTTTTGCAGAAGATTTGTAGACGTTTTAGTCGTTTTTGATTTGTGAAAACAGAAAACAAAGCATCTACAATCAGAATACAAATAATCTACAATTTATCTACAAAATATCTACAAATGGGTACATTGAATTTTAATATCCCAATTCCCATTCAATTGTAGCATACTTGGGATTTTCGACACAATTACGTTTTTTTGCAGAAGATTTGTAGAAGTTTTAGTCGTTTTTGATTTGTAAAAACAGAAAACAAAGCATCTACAATCAGAATACAAATAATCTATAATTTATCTACAAAATATCTACTAACTGGGTATATTGAATTTTAATATCTCAATTCCCATTCAATTGTAGCATAATTGGAATTTTCGACACAATTGCGTTTTTTTGCAGAAAATTTGTAGAAGTTTTAGTCATTTTTGATTTGCGAAAACAGAAAACAAAGCATTTACAATTAGAATACAAATAATCTACAATTTATCTACAAAATATCTACAAACTGGGTACGTTGAATTTTAATATCCCAATTCCTATTCAATTGTAGCATAATCGGAATTTTCGATATTATTGCGTTTTTTGCAGAAGATATGTAGAAGTTTTAGTCGTTTTTGATTTGTAAAAACAGAAAACAAAGCATCTACAATCAGAATACAAATAATCTATAATTTATCTACAAAATATCTACAAATTGGGTACATTGAATTTTAATATCTCAATTCCCATTCAATTGTAGCATAATTGGAATTTTTGACACAATCGCGTTTTTTTGCAGAAAATTTGTAGAAGTTTTAGTCATTTTTGATTTGTGAAAACAGAAAACAAAGCACTTACAATTAGAATACAAATAATCTACAATTTATCTACAAAATATCTACAAACTGGGTACATTGAATTTTAATATCCCAATTCCCATTCAATTGTAGCATAATCGGGATTTTCGACATAATTACGTTTTTTGCAGAAGATTTGTAGAAATTTTTGTCGTTTTTGATTTGTGAAAATAGAAAACAAAGCATCTACAATCAGAATACAAATAATCTACAATTTATCTACAAAATATCTACAAACTAGGTATATTGAATTTTAATATCCCAATTCCCATTCAATTGTAGCATAATTGGGATTTTCGATACAATTGCGTTTTTTTGCAGAAGATTTGTAGACGTTTTAGTCGTTTTTGATTTGTGAAAACAGAAAACAAAACATCTACAATCAGAATACAAATAATCTACAATTTATCTATAAATACAAATTGGGTACATTGAATTTTAATATCCCAATTCCCATTCAATTGTAGCATACTTGGGATTTTCGACACAATTACGTTATTTTGCAGAAGATTTGTAGAAGTTTTAGTCGTTTTTGATTTGTGAAAACAGAAAACAAAGCATCTACAATCAGAATACAAATAATCTACAAAATATCTACAAACTGGGGACATTGAATTTTAATATCTCAATTCCCATTCAATTGTAGCATAATTGGAATTTTCGACACAATTGCGTTTTTTTGCAGAAAATTTGTAGAAGTTTTAATCATTTTTGATTTGTGAAAACAGAAAACAAAGCATTTACAATTAGAATACAAATAATCTACAATTTATCTACAAAATATCTACAAATTGGGTACGTTGAATTTTAATATCCCAATTCCTATTCAATTGTAGCATAATCGGGATTTTCGACATAATTGCGTTTTTTGCATAAGATTTGTAGAAGTTAGTCGTTTTTGATTTGTGAAAACCGAAAATAAAGCATCTACAATCATAATACAAATAATCTATAATTTATCTACAAACTAGGTACATTGAATTTTAATATCCCAATTCCCATTCAATTGTAGCATAATTGGGATTTTCGACACAATTGTATTTTTTTGCAGAAGATTTGTAGAAGTTTTAGTCATTTTTAATTGGTGAAAACAGAAAATAAAGCATCTACAATCAGAATACTAATAATCTACAATTTATCTACAAAATATCTACAAACTGCTGGCAAGGTTGCAAGGCCATATCCGAAGTAGTCTTCCTTTTCCCATTCTCATGAAACTTACTGGCAAGTTTCACTTCACTCTTCTATAATATCATAATTTGTTGGAAGTTAGAGGGTTATGATTTCGCTGATATCCCATTCTAAACTAAAAAAAAAATGGGATCATGTAAAATGCCAAAAGTACTGATTTTTGCTAAGATAAAATTCTCCAATTTTTTTAATGAATAACTAAGTATCTTATTATATATAAGTTTCTTTTTCCTGCAGAAATAGGGGAGTAATCATCTTGCTCTAGTGTGTGATTTACTGATGGAGGCAGTGAGACTTGATCATTCCTTTCCGTCCAACTTCTTCTTCGTAGTAGCAAGGTTGCAAGAAAATTAACGAGAGAGGAAAGTGATTTGCGTTTGAAAATATCTGAAAGAATCTTTAATTCCCCAATATTAGCGCGCCTAAATAAGAAATTTTACTGCTACAATGATTCCTCCTTATTTAATGAAATATCTGGAAGAATATTTACTTCCTCAATTTTAGCGTGCCTAAATAGGAAGTCTACAACTACAATAATTTCTTATTTAAAAAATTATCTATTTTTTGTAGAAAAACTATTAACATGACGGGTAATTTTCAATCTATGAACATATTTAATAATATAGTTTCCTATATGGTATAGGAACGAAAATTTCACTCAAGAGAATCTAATGTTTCCAAGTTAGTCAGCTGCATGTACCACGTTGTTGACATGTTTTGCTTCGTAGTTGGTTGTGGTCCAATAGCATAAAAAAAGTCCATGTTTTTCGTTTGCTCTTTTGTTCATCAGCCTAAACTTTGGTGAGTTGAGTTATTTGTATTATTTGCACCGTATATCCTTTTTGAGACCACTCTTCAAATTATCTTTCCCCGTTAGCTCTACTGGTTTAGATTTCGTCCTTAAAGTAGTTGAATACTTTTCTTTTTGCAGACAAATTTAGCTCAAGTTGGCTAACATGAGACATCGTTTAAATAGTGGTCTCCGAAAAGGCTATTTTGTGCAGATACCCCTTATTAGTGGAAGGTAGAAGGTAACTAGTGATATAGTTTAGGTGCGCGTAAACTTATCGGACTTCACAGTTGTAAAGAAAGGGGAAAACAAACTAGAAATAACTTGATTTACAACTGATAATTGAGAAATTAGCCACAGTTTTAAAGTAATCGATATTTAGTTACTTTTTCATGTAAAAATAAAATTTGAACAACTTAAAAGTTTTCAAAATTCTAGTATAATATGCTGGAGTTTAAATGTGTTCCAACGGACTGAAAATTTATATGCAGGAATTTCATAATCCAGTATATTATGCCGGAACTTTCCATGTTTCAATTTGAGTGTTTTTGTCCAAATTTTATTTCCGCATAGAATAATAGCTATTTTCAGTGATTTTACAAATACATACTATTTTTTAGTTATCAGTCCGAAAATTAACTTGCCCAGGTTGTTTTTACTAGAGAAAGTGTACCATGTACATTCTCATAAAACATTGTGATTCGTCTTCAAACTTTAAAAACACTTCCTCTCTTGTTCTTCAACTTGAAAAGTGTTATCCGTTTCTCATTTAGCAAGTTTGGACTCTCATTTCCCATTTTGTCCACATTTTTTGTACTTCTTCAAAAACAAACTTTTTATTTTTCAACATTAGAAAAGGTAAAAGAAGAAATAAGAAGTCATGATTATAATGTTCCAATTAATGTTGTTTTAAGCAGGGAAGAAAGGCAAAAACTATGATACATATGGAGTGCCTCAAGAAAGTAGTAGTATTAGACAAAGTAATATATTGTAAATAAATAAACTGAGTGTGGGGTTTGATAGAAAAAGGAGAGATTATTATAATTAAGAGAAAGGTATATGGTGAGAAAATGATTAAGAGATACATCAAATCAAGATTTAAATAATTTTAACATTACATTAGGAGTAGATCCTGATTCTGTTTTGTGGGTTCCCACTCCTTTACTCATCCGACAAGGCTGAGCTCTTAAACCTTCTGGTTGTTGCTCTCTTCTACCTTCATCTTCTAACAACTCCATACTATACACTCAAAAAATCCAAATTCTTCACCCCCCCCCCTCCCAAAAAAACACCAAAACAAAAAAGAATACCCCAATAAAAAATAAAAAAAAAAACCCACATAAAAAAAAGCGGGCAACTACCCAAAAATTAAAAAAATCAAAAGGGCAACGAATAAAAGAGAGGGTATTCTCAGGGATTCTATTTAAAGATTAGCTATTCTATTTTGTAATTCATCAAGCAAAACAATCAAGTTCTCTCTAATACAAAGTTTCCGTTAATAATTCTCTTGTGTTCTTTCTACCGTTCTCTTACCGATCTTGAGTGTAGTAACGCTGACTTGGCATAGCAAGAACGTGAGCAAGTTGTGCAAGATCGTGAGCGAGTTATCAAGTGCCGCACGTGTACTTAGTTAACGACTAAGGACATGACAACGTTGTATCAGAGCCAGGTTGCAACTAAGGGAATGGCGAACGACGGAGAAATTAACGCTGCCAACACCCAAGCCAACGTCATCCAGGATGCTATTGGCAAGAGCGGCCGTAACAAAAAGAGGAATGCCACCAGCAAGAGCCTGTAGGTGCCACCCAAGGTTGTGTTAAACGAAGGGCTTACATCCCAAGAACCATCTGCCACTGAGGCGTGCGAGGATGAATTAGAGGTCCTGCCTGAGGACGTATCACTCGGTAAAGAGTGGGTGATGAAGATGAGCGCGGGGATGGACGTCGTGGAGATCTTTGTCCAACATTTGGGTAAGATGGAAGGCACCCTTAACCTTCTTGAGGGGCACACTCTTGAAGAGATTGAGAGTATCCGAAATGACTTGGAGGGACGTACACAGACCGAGATAGAACTAAGGCAAACCATCACTGCCTTAGAGTGTAGGCTCATGGAGGCTTTGAGTACTATCGATTCTATGAAGGCAAAGATAGAGTCACTCGAGGAGCATCTTAGTGCTGGCGTGACCGAGGCAACCAACAATGTTGTGGTGACGAGGGAGGCTAAGATCAAGGCTCCCAAACCCCCGGTGTTCAAAGGTGTTCATGATGCACAAGAAGTGGAGAACTTCCTTTGGCACTTGGAGAACTACTTCAGGCACGGCAAAGTGAGGGACGACGAGTCCATGATCAACACTGCATGCCGTACCTCTCAGAAACTGCTATGCTATGGTGGAGAAGGAAGATGGCCGACGTGGATAAAGGTCTATGTATTATTAGCACGTGGGATCAGTTTAAAGTCGAGTTCAAGCGACAATTCTTTCCAAACAATGTATTGTATGAGGCAAGGCGCAAGCTTAGGGAGTTGAAGAAAACATGGAGCATATGTGACTACGTCAAGCAATTCACTACCCTTATGCTTCAAATTCCCAACCTGACCAATGATGACTTGTTGTTCCACTTCATGGACGGGTTAAAAAATTGGGATAAACAAGAGTTACAATGTCGGAAAGTCGCGGATATAGACCAAGCCATAGTGGAGGCTGAATCATTGATGGATTTCAGGCATGACAAGCACGACAAAGGCAAAGGCAAGGAGTCAAAGGTTAACAATGTCAAAGGTGGGGGAGACCGTGGAAAAGTCAAGGAGATACAACAACAATACTCCAAGACTCAAGATTCCAAAAAGTCGAGTGGACGTCAGGGCTACGTCGATAAGAAGGCGCAGGCTGAGAAGAAGGGATACTATATATGCGGAGGGCCGCACGACTTCAGGAATCGTTCCGACCTCAAGAGCCTTAATGCCATGGTCCGTGAATGAAAGGAGCAGCCGCGAGGAGAGAGTTCGGGAACCGCGCAGTTGGGTATGATAGGATTATGTGGTGCTGTCACAAAGCAAGCTATCCAACCTACCTAGAATGGCAATCAGTACGTGGATCTCACCATCAACAACAAGCCCGCTCGTGCAATGGTGGATACCAGAGAAAATCATAATTTTGTGACTGAGGATGCTGCAAAGAGATTAGAATTGAAGATTGCTCCAACCAACTCTCGCATCAAGACCGTGAATGCCGAGGTACAAAATGCTCGTGGGGTAGCTAATGGAGTTGGTGTCAAATTGGGAACTTGGAAAGGTATGATTAACTTTACCGTAACCGTTATGGATATCCTTGACATCATACTGGGGCAAGAGTTCTTTAGACATTGTCATACATTGATCGACCCCTACCTCTAACATCTCTTGGTTATGGAGCAAGAAGGAGCTTGCATGGTACCTACAGTGACTATGCCACAGGGACAGATGCACGCACAACTCTCAGCCATGCAGGTTGTCAAGGGGATCAAGAAGGGGCATCCGACGTTCATGGAAACCATTGCAAGTCTAGAGGAGGACAAGAGTTTTCAAGAGATACTGCCACCTTGCATAGAGAAGTTGCTTGAGAAAAACAAAGATGTCATGCCCGAGGAGTTACCTAAGCACTTGCCGCCTAGGCGAGAGGTGGATCACAAGATTGAGTTGGAGCTAGGGGCTAGGCCACCCGCATTTGCCCCATATCGTATGGCACCGCTCGAGCTAGAAGAGCTCAGGAAACAATTGAAAGAGCTGCTAGATGCTGGTCACATTCACCCATCAAAGGCGCATTTCGGCGCACCAGTATTGTTACATAAGAAGAAAGATGGATCATTTCGCTTATGCATAGACTACCAAGCACTTAATAAGGTCACAATGAAGAATAAGTACCCGATCGCACTTATTTCTGACTTGTTCGATAGACTTGGGCAAGCCAAGTACTTTACCAAGGTGGATCTTCGCAAGGGCTACTACCAGGTTCGCATTGCAAAAGGGGATGAGCCAAAGACAACATGTGTGACGAGATATGGAGCCTTTGATCTGGTTGGTGATCCCATTCGGCTTACCAATGCACCGGCAATGTTTTGCACCCTTATGAACAAGATCTTTCATCCCTACCTTGATCAGTTCGTAGTAGTCTACCTAGACGACATAGTCATCTACAACAACACCTTGGAGGAGCACATGGAGCACTTAAGGAAAGTTTTCCAAGTCTTGCGGGAGAACGAGCTATACATCAAGAGGGAGAAATGTGAGTTTGCACAATCAAAGGTACACTTCTTAGGCCATGTGATTAGCAATGGCGAGCTACGTATGGACGAGGCTAAGGTACAGGCTATCCAGGAGTGGGAGGCACCTATGAAGGTAACTGAGTTGAGATCCTTCCTTGTCCTTGCTAACTACTATCGCCGATTCATCAGTGGCTACTCCGCAAAGGCCGCACCATTGACTAAGTTTCTAAAGAAGAACATGCCATAAGTTTGGACAGAATGTTGCCAAAAGGCGTTTGAAGACCTTAAGGAAGTTGTAACAGAGGAGACAATATTGGCATTACCTGACTTTTCCACGACATTTGAGGTGCATACAAATGCCTCAGATTTTGCTCTTGGGGGTGTCTTGATGAAGGATAAGCATCCCATAGCGTTTGAGAGTTTCAAGTTAAATGAGACAGAGCAGCGTTACACGGTGCAAGAGAAGGAAATGACTGCCATTGTGCATTGCCTTCGTACATGGAGACATTATTTGCTAGGATCAAGGTTCATGGTCAAGACTGACAATGTGGACACTAGCTACTTTCATACGTAGAAGAAGCTCACACCAAAACATGCTAGGTGGCAGGATGAATTTGATTATGTACTAGAGTATAAGTCGGGCAAAGGTAACGTTGTAGCCGATGCCTTATGCCAAAAAGTCGAACTTGCTGCAATCACTTCAACAAGATGGGACATCAGTGAGGCTATAAAAGAAGGCATTCAGCATGATCCAACACTCAAACAACTTATCGAGTTGGCCAACCATGGAAATACAAGACGTTTTTGGGTCGAAAACGGCCTACTACTTACCACAGGTCGGCGGGTCTACGTGCCTAAGTTTGGAGGCATTAGACGGCGGATCATAAGGGAGAGTCATGACACAATGTGGGCTGGTCATTCAGGACAACGTCGCACTAGAGACTTGGTTGAGTCAGTTTACTATTGGTCACGCATACGAGATGACATAGAGTGTTATGTGCAGATTTGTATTTTCTATCAACAGGACAAGGTTGATCAGCAAAAACCTGAAGGACTTTTGGAGCCACTACCAGTTGCAGAACGTCCATGGGAGAGCGTGACTATGGACTTTATCCCTTGCCTACCGAAGTCCGACGGTTATGGTACTATTATGGTGGTGGTGGATAGATTTTCCAAATATGCAACCTTCATGCCCGCCTCACCAGGTTGCACTGCCAAGGAAACCGCCAAACTATTTTTTAAGAATGTGGTGAAGTATTGGGGCTTACCAAGGCATATTATCAGTGATCGAGACCCCCGTTTTACTGGAAACTTCTGGAGACAGTTATCGACATACTTGGCACGGAACTACACTTTTCCACTAGTTTCCATCCACAGACGGATGGACAAACAGAGCAGGTAAATGCCTTACTAGAATTCTACTTGAGGCATTATGTAAGGGCGCATCAGAAAATTGCGCAAGGCTCTTGGACATCGCCCAATTCTCTTATAACTTGCAGCGGAGTGAGTCCACGGGGTGGACAACATTTGAGCTAGCCACAAGCCAACAACCACAAACTCCACATTCTTTACCAGCTGCTTTCGAGGGAAAGAGTTTGGGGGCTTATCATATGGCCAAAGGATGGGAGGAGCAGCTTGACACTGCTAAGTCCTACTTGGGTAGGGAAGGTAAGAAGATGAAGAAGTGTTTGCGGACCGTAAGCGGCGTCCCGTGGACTATAGAGTTGGGGACATGGTCATGGTGAAGTTTAACCCAAGACAGTTCAAGGTACTACGAGACATGCATCAGAATCTGATTCGCAAGTATGAGGGGCCATTTAAGATCGTTGCCAAGGTAGGCAAGATCTCATACAAGATTGACATTCCATCGTATCTTAAGATCTACCCTGTCTTCTATGCCAGCATGCTTAAGCCATATCATGAAGATAAGGATGATCCGAGTAGGGGCCAATCAAGTCGAGCACCTATGACTATCACCTTCTCGCATGATAGGGAGAATGAGGCTATCATAGATTACCAGACCAGGCGAAAACAAGGGCAAAAAGCCATCGCGATGTTCCTCATCCATTGGAAAGGGAAATCACCGGAGGAGGCCACATGGGAACGGTATGAAGACTTGTGGAAATTCAAAGATAAGATCCGAGAGTTATGCAACAACATTGCGCCACGGTCGTCGCAACATTAGGTGGGGGAGAGTGTGATGACCCGCCACGTAATCATGCCACGTAGGCGCCATTTGGCATATATTAATGCCATGTGGAAGCTTACATAAGAGAAAGACTAGCATTTGTGAGAAGATTCTAGAGAAGTATGGACATTTCCTTTGGAAGACCCTAGATCCTTATGAAATTGCTAGGAAAGTCCTTGGAATCTTCTAGGCTTGTAGAAAATTCTAGAGGGTGTACTTATTTGTAAATATTAAGGACTTGTATAATAATTAATATTTACACTCTAGCCCCTAGGAGACTAGTATATAAAGGGGGCCATCGATTTGTAATTCATCAAGCAAAACAATCAAGTTCTCTCTAATACAAAGCTCCCCTTAACAATTCTCTTGTGTTCTTTCTGCCATTCTCTTAGCGATCTTGAGTGTAATAAGGCTGACTTGGCATAGCAAAAATGTGAGCAAGTTATGCAAGATCGTGAGCGAGTTATCAAGTGCCGCACGTGTACTTAGTTAATGACTAAGGACGTGACATAATACTCTGGTCTAGACAAGTGAGCTTTGTGGTTACTACTCCGTCCATTTTAATTTAAATTAAACATTTTACTTACTAGTCCATCCGGAAAGAATTATAAATTTTATATTTGGAAATAATTTAACTTTTAACTTTTCATTTTACCCATTTTATCCTTAATGAAAAGCTTTATAGTTTAACAAATGTTATGGTCCCACTAAGTTTTTTATTCCTTAAGCTTTTAGAATCACATGATCAAAAATCTTTCTTTTTTTTAAACTGTGTGACAAGTCAAACTATATCATCTAAATTAAAATTCTTTATCAGATTAGAGGTTTGGAGTAAAGGTAAATGAGAGTACTATTGATTCCTTAAGTAGAGGGGAAAAGCATATAATCCTAATTTTACAGGAGCTGGAATTGCAACATTGGATTCTCATTTAAGTCTTTTTAACAACCCAATATTTTAACTAAAAAAAGAGAGGAAAGGGACTCAATCCCTAAAATGGTTCAATAATAAAGAACCAAGAATATACTAAGAAAATGCAAGGAGAGGGAGAGTGAACTCACTAATATGCAGCTAAGTAAAGTTACATCAAGAATCATAATGCAAAAATCAAACTCAAAAAAGATGATAATAATAATGAAAGGAAAGAGACAATCCAACCAATATACTATTACTGACCAAAAACTAAAAATAGCTCAGCTCAGGGCAATAGCTTTTTTGCCTTCTCTTCAACAAAGTCTAATTCAGATCTTTTCCAATTCTGTACAAAATTTCAAACATCAGTTGCTCTTTTCCAACTCAATCCTCCAACTTTGGCCTGCCTCACTAAATATTCTTAAATATAATACTACTACTAAATTCTATCAAGACTGGAAATCAAAGCACAACCCTTTGATACTTAGTTCCAATAGAAGAGTCAGAATCATCAAAAAGACCAGCACCCCTTTTCTTGTTTAGTCTCCCACAGTTATTAAAAGCATTAAAAATTGGATCTTGGGAGGGAATAACCACAGGGGGTGGTGGAATCTCATAAGAATCCATAGGTGGTGGAGGGTGCCGCCATTGAGGAAGAGGACCAGCAACAAGAATTGTTTGGAGTAGTGGCCCTGCTTTCATTACTGCTTGCAAAAATTTCCCATTTTCAGGCAATGGTTTGTCTATAACAATAGGCAATTCTTGTTCTTTTTGTTTTTCTACTAAATGGGGTTGTTGAATGGAGTCTATAATAGGAGAAGAGACAATACTTTCATCACAATCTGAAGAAGAGAAGCCATTGTTTCTTGGTTCATCTTCAATGCTTGAAACTCCAGATAATATTGGACCTGTTTGTTGAAACTGTTGCTGTAGCAACTGCTGCTGCTGCTGCTGCTGTTGTTGTTGGAGTAAGAGTTTCTCTAATACCAAAGTTTGGCATTTTTCTTGAGCTTCATTTTTTTCATTAATGGCTCTGTTTAGCAGATCTTTTAGTTGGATTATCTCATCATCTCTCATTTTTAGCTCCTCTTGAGCTTTCAACCTTGTATTCTCCAGCTCCAATGTTGTCAGCAACAGTGTTTGCCTCAGCTCATCCATGCTCTGAAATTTTCAAGAAAACACAAGAAAATAGAAAACCCCATCAAAATTTTGCTTTCAAATTCCAAGGAAAAAATGGCAGAAGGTGCACAAAAAGCATCCCGCATCCACGTATAGTTCGAGGAAGGGTTGCAGCCAAAGAGGCGCGATATAGACCGTCTACCCTTTTCATGGATCGAACCCGTGACCTATACCTCACTCGATCACACTCCATAAAAAAATTATGGTCTTAAATTATCCATAAAAATGCTTGGAAATGTATAAAAATTGAGAATAGTGAGTGAGAAATAATTCTGACCTTGCCTTGGTAGAAGTAAGCCCAATTAAGAAGTGTAGTTCTTTGGTTATCCATAAGCTTAGTGTAGTAAATTTAGTTAAATTCTGATAGAGAATTCTTGTGTTTTTGTCGACAGAAGAAAGAAAAGAAAGGGCAGAGCAGTATGATTGACTAATGAGAGACAGGAGAGGAGGAAAGTAGTATTGTTAGGTGCTCTGATTTGCTCCCTTATAAAGGACTACTTTTTGGGACTTTGTTGTTCATTTCTCACTTGCACTGTGTGTTTTTTCCTATAAGGGAGCATTTTCTTTGTTAATTACCAAAATGGGACAAGAAGTTTTAAACACAACATTTGGGCCAGGACATCTTGTAAAATTGAAAAAAAGAAAAAAAGAAATTAATGACAACTTACTTCTACACAATTTGACTTGGTTAAAATGATTTATGCACTTGGTAGAGTTGCTTTTCAAGTCTTTTTGACAATTTGTTTCCTACTTCTACAAATTCTTTTCTTTAGATGAGTTAAAAGAGACTCTTTCCACTTGAAAATAGCACGGGATAGTCAGTTTTCGGACTGGTAATTGAAATATATTCAACGTTTGTAAAGTAATTGAAAAATAGCTACTATTTTGCTGCAACACGAAAAGTTCCAGCATAATATACTGGAGATTGGTGCATTTGTGTATGAAATTCCAGCATATTATGTTGGAACAGTGGAATTCCAACACATGTAAAGATCCAGCACAATAAACTAGAGATTGGAGCACCTATGTATGAACTTCTAGCATATTATGGTGGACCAGTATATTATGCGAGAACTCTAGTATATTATGCTGGAGTTCCAGTATTATACTAGAACTCCAGTATATTATGCTAGAAATTCACATGTAAAAAATCGAACTCCAGTATATTATGCTGGAATATTTTTCGTATTTTGAATAATGTTTTCGTTCAAATTTATCTTTACATGAAAATTGGCTAAATTTTGATTATTTTTGAAACTATGATTATTTTTCAATTATTACTTATAAATCTGGCTATTTTTTAAGTTCACCCTCTTTCTACCCGGGGCTTTGGTCTAGTAATTTTTAAGATACAGTTGCCAGTAGACTAAAATTGTTAAATTCTCTTAGATCTAATGTAACTATTACCCTAGCAGCAACTGTGTTATAAAAATTACTTTAGCATGTTCAAATCCTTAAGTGTTATTTTTCTTTTGTTTTTTTAGTTTCTTTGTTAGAGATTCAACTCCAAATGGCAACATTGATCATATGAGATTCAAAATAGGTCTAAGAACTTATCAGTAAGGCAAACAATATTAGTAAATAATTTATTTCTATCTATCTAAATCTAGACGGACAAAGTACTCATACCTATAAAGATAAGAAATAGACAGATAATGAACTAGTCGAGCTGCTACGCGCAAAGTGACTCAGAGACACTTACGGGTCGATTGGTTTGAATACGACTTATGTCGGGATAAGTTATGCAAGGATTAGTTATTCTGATATTGTTTTTTATTCACTATTTGGTATGTTGTATTAAAAATGACAATTGCATAATTTTTAAGAAGAATGTATAAGTTATCCCGGCACTAATTACCCCACCCTCTATAAGGTATAGGTTATCCCGATAATAATTTTAATCCAAGATAACATATACCAAATTTACTAACTAAATAAAGTATTAAGGTAGTATTAAATTTTTATACCAGCACTATTCTATTTGTTGCTATTATTATTATTATTATTATTATTATTATTATTATTATTATTATTATTATTATTAAATCTTTAGTAAAGCATATGATATTTTCAGAAAATATTTTTCATTTACTAAGAAAACACCATATATAAATTTTTATATATTTTCCATCAGTATTAAAATAGTAAACTGAAATAACGTTCCCATGTAGTTATTATGTCAATTACAAAATATGGCAGAAAGTATTTGGAATAGATTTTGAGGGGCAATTATGTCTTTAATCATATTTATGCAAGTATTAAAAACTTTTGCATTGCTAATATCATGGTATGCTATGTATTAGTTATACATAGGATAATACCAAATGAGATGTATAACTAACACATAGATTGAAAAAATATACCAAACAAGAGATTAGTAATAGACAAAGCTAATGCTTGCATATTTTTTCTAATACCTCTTAAAGTTCGTTTGGTAGGATGTGTTAGGGAAAATAATACATATATTAGCTTTAATATTATTAATTTCTTCTTTGTCAGTGTTTTTTTAACCTATGTATTAGTTATACACCATATTCAGTACTATTCATATATATGGCAAACCATATGGCATTAGTAATAGCGTAATTTTTAATACATGGATAAGCATGTATAAAGATTGAACCGCAATTTTTCCCTTATCCTTTCCAACAAATATGGAGGGTACATAAAACCAAACAATGATAAAATATAATCTCAGCATAACTAATTCCAACATTACGAATCTTAGAACCGTTTGTGAAAGTACAAGGGGGGGGGGGGGTAAATTATGGTCTATTAAAAATTAGTTGACTAAGGATGAGTTTAGTCAACTAGGTTTTGTAAAGAATGCAAGAACAGATAAGTAAAGCAAATAGAAAATAAAACAACACACAATAATTTTATTTTGGTTCGGTACCAATGTGGTACTTACGTCCAGTTTTCCTTGGGTCACAAGGGTTCCTTAGATCTTGTAAAAGATTACATCAATGATGGTTTTAACTCGTTCACCACTAACGGAATGTAACAACAATGTATTCTGAATGTTGACAGAACTCTTTTTTGCGATCTAACTCTACCTATCTTTTGTGACACTGGTAAACTGAAAAGTACAGTGTTTAGAAGTAGAGAGACTTAGAAGACAATGTTTGTAGTTGCGCAAGTCTTCTTTGTGAACTGAGCATACTTCTTATAGGAGAGTTTGAGAGCCATTGCAATATGTCTTGATTTGAGGCACAAAATCCTCTAAGAGGTTTGACCCAAGGGGTGCTTTTCGAATCCTGCACTTGAGATGGGCTGGATTCGTTTATGATTTTCTTTGTCACGTCTTTATTTTATGGATCGATTTGAGCCTACAACTTTGCTGTTTGAAGATGACGGATATTCTTTGATTCACTTCCTTATTTGATAGTCTTGATCTCTTTTGATTGAGATTGAGAGGGCATGACATATTTGGTTTCCTCTTTGATGGCTTCTTGTTCACTGATTCAATATCTTCTCCTTTGGTTTAGACATTATCAGTTCCTTTGATTCAGCATCTTCCCTTGGTTTAGACATCATCAGCTTCTTTCCTTTTGACAGCTTCTTGACAGCTTTCTTTCCTTTTGTTGATACCTTGATTTCTAGAATCAGTGTAAATAGGTTGTCACCATTGAAACTTAGATTTAGATTTAAAAATCTCCCCCTTTTTGATGATGAAAATAAAGAGAGTGAATAGTAAATAAATATCAATAATTATAAATATGTATACTTCCCTTTCATTATGCCTGCTCCCCCGAGTTGATGCTTTACTTCTCTACAACTGTTCTACCCCTTTGACATAAATCAAAAAGGAAAGAAAGAAAAACAAATCAAGTAACATAGTAAGTAATATACATAATAACAAAATAGTTAGGGCAGAAAAAGTAATGCCTACAGTAGAGACATAGAGAATGGTCCATACAGACCAAGCAGAAAATTATAAGTCCAAAAGCAAGCAAGCAAAGCAAAGCAATTTTTTTTAACATCATCATCACACAAGAATGCATTAGCTTCTCCCCAGGAAATACTTTAGGGTATTGATCACTTTGGTGCAGAAGGAGTCATAGGAATTTTCGACATCTTTGACCAGCTTATCCATCTTTTATGTCATGGAGTTGAGTGACCTGGTTTCTTGCCTCTGTGTGGCTCCCATATCCATCCTAATCTTGGCCACATATGTACCTGTCTCTTTAGTGACTTCCATGATCTTGTCCACCTGTTCCTTCATCTCAACGAGCAGTAGTTTTACCCTATCTAGATATTGCTGAATCTGCTGAAGATTTTGAGAGGCAGTCGAATGAGATTCCTGTTGTTCAGTATGAGCTTCAACTGGCACTGGTACACTTTCAACTTTGGCGAGATTAACCCATCCAACATCACCCAAAGTGTAACCCATCATTGAAAAAGTTGTCTTATCATAAGTTATGGTAATATGCTTGAGTGTGAAAGGTTCCAAGTCTACCTTCATAACTTCAAGAATGTGTGAGATAAGGAGACCATATGGTAAGCAATCAAAAGAAGAAGATATGTCCTTGATACTCTCAAGCCTGTATTGGCGAATCCACACAAACCACTCCAGTCTTTTATTATTGACAAGACAATAGAGGAAAAAAAACATCTCTAGTGGATAAAGTGCTAAGGGACTCAGTTCTGGAAAGTAAAGTAGTGGCAATCATGTGGGCCAAAACACGGTGTTCAAACTTCATATTTTTGGGGCCAATATCAAGAGGGTTATCAGACAAAAAGGTTTTTGCTTCTTCAAAAGAGACTTCAAAATCTTTAGGCCAAGAGTTTTGCACAAAGACATCAAATCCACTAAACTTAGCAGAAAAATCTTTTCCATTTAATAAGAGTCCAGAAACATTTGAGTGCCTAAAACCATGGATTCCAAATCATCTTTATCATTCACAAACAAATTTGCATAGAACATTCTCACAGGCTCTTCATAAACAGAGTTTCCAATAATATCAAACAGAGAAGAAAGATGTTGAAAATCAAATACAACAGTTACATTACAGTGTAAATTTTTCATGAGAGAAAGACTTACAAAGCGTCCATAAACCTTGCTTTTTCACTAGGTCCATAGAAGATCAATTTGTCCTCTGGTCCGAATTCCGTGCTTTCCACTTTATCTTTCTTTCATGCAAGATTTTTGGGGGTTTGCTCCATATGCCTTTTTCCTTCCTTTTTCTGGCTAATGGGAAGATTTTCTGAAGATTCACTGCTCTCATTGTCTGTTTTGAGAAAATCTGAATCGATGGAGGACTCCAGGTCTACAGTTTCTTCAAGGTTGAGGGTTTTTTAAAACCTTATGCTTCGTCTGGTTGCAGTGGAAGATGAAAGATTTCTTTTTGCCATGATGAGAAAATTTGCTAGTAAAGAATGAGGAGTGAAAAGAAGAAGAAAGGGTTTTATTAGGGCGTTGGAAGGATTGAAGGGTCTCCTTGGTTAATGGAAATGACAGATTCAGAATGAAAGTGACCATTCTGAAAAGATGTATCGGCGGTACATATGGAAAAGTAATAATGATACTTATAGTAAATTAAAGTTAAACACTCTTAATAAAGAAAGTAAAATATTTTAGAAAAATACAAAAGATTTGTTTTACAAATTTGGCACAATGCCAATCTTTTTCCATAGAAAACAAAATCTTTCCTCTAAAAGAGGTTTTGTAAAAATATCAGCAAGTTGAGATTCAGTGCTAATGAACTCTAATACAATATCACCTTTAGCAATATGATCACAGATAAAATGATGCTTGATTTCTATATGCTTTGCTTTAGAATGATGCACAAAAATATTTGACAAACATATGGCACTAGTATTATCACAAAATATAGGAGTAGAGGTTAGAGATAAATCATAGTCGAGAAGTTGAAGTATTATCCACAGAACTTCTGTACAACAACTTCCAACAGCTAAATATTCTGCTTCAGTTGTTGATAAGGCAACACAATTTTGTTTCTTGTTATGCCAAGAAACTAGTGCATTTCCCAAAAGTTGACATGTGCCACTAGTGCTTTTCCTGTCGACCTTATCACCTGCAAAATCTGCATTTGAAAATCCGCTTAAGGCAAAATTATTAGAATGAGCATACCATAAACCTAATTCAGAGGTACTGATGAGGTATTCTTATTATACATTTAACACCAGTAAGATGGAATTCCTTAGGAGCCGACTAAAATCTTGCACATTTGCAAACACTAAATATAATATCTGGTCGACTAGCAGTGATATATAATAAGGATCCAAGCATCCCTCTATACATAGTTTCATCAACACTTTTTCCATTACTGTCTTCATCAAGCATCGTTGTTGGACTCATTGGCGTTCCAATGGACTTAACATTCTCCGTGGCAAATTTCTTTATAAGTTCCTTGGTGTACTTGGTTTGGCTAATGAAGAGCCCTTTAGGAGACTATTTGATTTGAAGTCCAAGAAAGAAAGTTGATTCTCTCATCATACTCATTTCAAATTATGCTCTCATAGAAAGAGAAAATTCTTCATATAGAACAGAGTTAGGACTACCAAAAATAATGTCATCAACATAAATTTGAGTAATAAGATTACATGAACTTGAATGCTTAATAAACATAGTTGTATCGATATTACCTCGTTTGAAACCTTGATTTAGAAGGAAAGAGATTAACCTTTCATACCAAGCACGAGGAGCTTGCTTGAGTCCGTACAGATCTTTAAACACCTTGTATACATGATATGGGAGAGTGACATTTATGAATCTAGGAGGTTGCTTCACAATTCACATATACATCTTCAGAGATGTAGCCGTTTAGAAATGCACTTTTTACATCCATTTGAAACAATTTGAATCCTTTGTGAGCAGCAAAGACAAGTAGTATTCGAATAGATTCCAATATTGCTACATGTGTGAAGGTTTCATCACATTCGATTCTTTTTTGCTGAGAGTATCCTTGTGCAACTAGTCTTGCTTTATTTCGAACTACTTGACCAGATTTATTCAATTTATTGCTGAACACCCATTTTGTTCCTACAAGAGAGGAGTTTGAAGGTTTTGGAACCAATTCCCACACTTTATTTCTTTCAAACTGATCAAATTCATCTTTCATTGCTTTGATCTAGTGAACATCTTTCAGTACTTCATCCACTTTCTTTGACTCAAGTTGAGAAATTAAAGCCACATGTGATTTGATCTTCTGGGATCTTCTAGTAGTGATTCCTTCCTGTAGATCTCCGATAATGAATTTATGAGGATAACCAAGTTCACTTTTCCATTCATTTGGAGTGTTTGAGGGAGGTTCTCTTTCCACAATAGTCGACTTATCCGTTTGGAAAGATTCATGATCTTGAATGTACTCTTCAGTTGACTGAGTCTGTTGACCAATTCACTCATTTTGATGATCTTTTCCTACAACAAAAAACTCTGGGACAATAATAATTTCCTCATCTTCATGAAGTTTTTCATTCCTTGAGTGAGGGTTAATATCAACAAAAACAACATGAATTGATTCTTCAATGCGTAAGGTTCTTTTATTATAAACCCTATATGCTCTACTTGAGGGAGAGTATCCAAGAAATATACCTTCTTCACTTTTAGGATCAAACTTACCCAGATTGTCCTTTCCATTATTGTGAATGAAATATTTGCATCCAAAAGGATGAAATAGATGATGTTGGATTTCTTGCCATTCCATAGTTCATATGGAGTCTTTTTAAGGATTGGTCGAATCAGATACCTGTTGATAATATGACATGTTGTGCTCACAGAAATGGTGAGGTAGAGAATTCTCCACAATCATGGTTCTTGCCATGTCCTGTAAAGTTCTATTTTTACGTTCTACCACTCCATTCTGTTGTGGTGACCTTGGTGAAGAGAAGTTGTGAGAAATTTCTTGATAATTGTAAAAGTTAAATCGAAAAAAATCATCCACAATAACAAAAGCATATTTCCTACCACCTCTACTAGCAGTTCTAGTTGAACCAAATAAATTTTTATATGCAATAGTTGAAGAGGTTTAGAGGTAGAAACAAACTTGAAATAATTGAAGAGGTTTAGAGATAGAAACAATGTTTTTGATTTCGAAAGAAGAGCGAGTTTGTTTTCTGTTACATCCCGCCTTTCGTACTTTAAATTTTTGTCGTATGTTAATCAACATAAACTCGGGAATGATATTATTTTTGAAGTTATAAGCATTTATGCTATTTGTAACAAGTGATAAGTAAGTGTTATAAAGATCAGAGGGTTAACAAATCGAAGAAATTGAGTATCGCCGAAGTTTGTCATTTTGTGATAAAATACGATCCAAACTATAATACCCTGTATTTATGGATTAGTGTTATACAATATACCACACGAACATGATAAGAAAGTATATTATAGTAAGATATATAAAGTGTGTTAAAAGTGAGTAGTATTTTAAGCAATTTGAGATAATTCTTAATTATGTGGATAATTGAGTAATTAATGATTTTAGTGGAAGATTAATTAAAAGATTGGATAAGACCTACAAGGCCTAACGTNATCTCAAAATGGTGGCAAGTGAGGTGGACCCCATATCCACTCATTCACTTTTTGGATGGATACATTTATGACATATATTTCACAAGCAAGATTAGAAAGGCCCTTGTTTGATGGATACATTTATGACATATATATACATTTATCAAGAAAATACATTTGTTTGAGATTATAACCGGTCCTTCAGAAATTTGATCTACAAAGGTAGATATATCTCCTTGCATTAGAACAAACTGTGAACGTAGATGCGTATTTCCATATAGATTTTCTCAAGATTGAGGAGATTGTTCACATATAAAAGTAGGAAGTTGACATTAAAGGTATGTTAAGTCTATCCCTTCTTTCCTTTTTGGCATGATCAAAGTAACGATACGTAAACTTAATACTATTTCATAAGTGTTTCTACTCTTAGAAGTTAAAGTTGTCTGCAGTATTCATTCCTGTAAAATGATATTCAAGCATGTCTAAGTATGTTTGTAGTTACCTATTAAGGCATATGATAAAGATGCTAATGTTTATAATATAGTGACACATGCATCTTCATTCACCACTGAGCTACGGCCGGTCGGGCAGTTATGCATTTATCACCGCGCTATGGCCGGTTGGGCAGTTACACATTTACTACCGAGCTACGTCCGGTCGGGCAATCATGCATTTACCACCGCGCTACGGCCGGTTGGGAAGTTACACATTTACCATTGATCTACGGCCAGTCGGGCAGTCATGCGTTTACCACCGCGCTACCGCCGGTCGGGCAATTACCACTGATCAATTGGGAAGTTAACGTCACGAGAATGATGTAATAAGATCTACTATATTGTAGTTTTATTTATATATACTAGGTGGGTTCTACTCTATATGTTATGGCCCTCAGCGGCAAGTCAGAAGTTATAAGTTGACTGTTATCCCTCCCCGAGATAATATCTTATTATTACGTTTAATTTTTGCCTTACATACTCAGTATATTCTTCGTACTGATGTCCCTTTTCCTGGGGCGTTGTGTTTCATGCCACGTAGGTGTAGATAGGCGAGGTGAGGACCCTCTACTGTAGGCTGCCTCCAGATATCAACTTTTGGTTGGTGAGCTCCACTTCTTCCTGGAGTATTGGTGAGTCACGTTCTATATAATTTGTTTTATGAAGATGTCGGGAACGCTGTTCTGACTTATATATTATGGTCATGTTTTCTTAGAGGTGTTGCAGACAGTGTCCTGTGTATAGTTTTAGGTATGACATGTCAAGGCCTTGTCCGCCCCTATGTATTTATATAAATCTATTTGAGTTAGTTATGTGAGTTAAGTTCTAATATTGTTAATTATATATATAGATGTGGCCTATTATGAGCCGTGACGAGTCTTATAGTAAAGAAGGATAAGGTACGTGGCGCTCGGTTGAGTAGGCACCGGGTGCCAGCCGTGACCCTCCGATTTGGGACGTGACATTTTCCAAGTTGACATGAATCATAAATATGATCTTATGAGAAGTCTAGTTTTGGAAGACCCAGGGATTATCAATCATAGAAGCAACACAATTTGATCCCCAAGAATGTCTATATTGCTAATAGCATAGACATTCCTGTCTCTATTACCTGAGAAAATGAATTTACCTGATTTGTCTTCTATAAACCAACCGTGTTTCTTAAAGCAATCCTTATAGTCATTATCACATAGTTGACTGATACTGAGAAGATTGTAGCCGAGTTCATCAACCAAATATACTTCGTCTACATCACATGTTGAGCTTAGAGGAACTTTTCCAACTCCAATTGCATTACCTTTTGATTTGTCTCCAAAGGTGATTGTTCCTCCATCTAGTTTGGTGACTGTTTTGAACAATTGTTTGTCACCAGTCATATGTCTGGAACATGCATTATCAAGATACTATACTCTTTTTCGATTCTTCTTGAGGTGTTCCTGCAAAACAAAATTACTTGTTTTTAGGTACCCAAGCCTGCTTGGGTCCTGAATAGTTAGATTTCTGAGTGTTAACTTGATTAGAAGATTTAGGTCTCCAGACCCATCTCCTATTATCCTTGAACCTGCAACAATTAGAGGTCTGCCCACGTTTACCACAATAAAAATATGATGGATTACTGGAATTTTCGGAGCCTCTTTTTGCTCTGATTTTGTTCCTGCATTGGTTAGTATTGTGACCATTTTTACCATAAAAGGAGCATGCATGAGATTTCTAGGATTATGAGGAGCAGTCTGAATTTTTTTGACAGAACTATGACTTCTAGATTTTTGCAATCCATTTAGTTGAAGTTGAAGTTCATTTACTTCATCTTGAAGCATATCACACTTAATTTCACAGACTTTCAGCTTCAGAGCCTAATCTTTTTTTTCTCTTTTGATCTTTCTGAGTTCATTTAGAACTCTTTAAATATCTGCAAGAGCAATATCAATATATTCTTGTAGTCCATAACAGTTAGGACATGCAGGAAGACGTACCTCACTGGTTCCTTTGTCTTCCATAAGACCAAGTTCATTTGGGTTTTCTTACTCATCTGCTTCTTCATCTGCCATCGGCCCAAGCTCCCCTGAGTCTTCATTTTCATCAATAGCCATGAAATACATATTTGCAATTTCTTCATGATCAGATTCTTCTTCATCATTCCAGGCTTCAAAGGATTTCTTCTTTTGCATGTTTCTGCTGAGCTTCCTTTTTAGTTCAGGACAATCAGATTCAATGTGTCCAAATTTTTCACATTCATAGAATCCTCCATTATTTTTATCAGCTTCATATTTATCCTTCCTTTCTTGAAGTTAGACTTCCCTCTTCTGCTATTTCTGTTTTTCTTCATCATGCTGGTTACCACTTGAGAAAGTATGGCTATGTTTTCATCTTGTTCTCCTCCTTGTTCTTCCTCTTCATTTTCTGGTTCAGTCACAATTGCTTTAAAGGCAACTGTTTTCTCCTTTTCTTGTTGAATTTGCCTATCCAAGTGATTTTTCTCAAAGTAAATTAGATCACCTCTAAGTTCATCATAAGACATTTTGTCAAGATCTTGACATTCCAGGGCGATGACCTTTGGCTGCCAAAGTGTGGTTAGACTTCTGAGAATTTTTCTGACTTGTTCTCCGCTTTTGATTTGTCTGCCACACGATTTCAAATCACTAAGGATTTTACTGAATCTGGATAACATCTCTTTCGCTGATTCTCCATCCTTCATTTGAAATAACTCATAGTCGCGAACTAGAAGATTTATTCTTGATTCTTTCACCTTGTTGGTTCCTTCATATGTGACCTCCAATTTATCCCACATTTCTTTAGCAGTTTCACAACTTGAAATCTTTTCGTACTATTCTCCACTAATAGAATTGTACAATATATTTTTTGCTTTGGCATTCACAGTTATGACAACAGATTATTCGTCAATGTAATCATCTAAGTCAAGTGGATCAGTTGATACGATAACTTGACCATTTGCATCTTTCTTTGGTGGAATTGGATGATTTCCCTTTGTGATTCCACGCCAAACTTTGATGTCATATGACATTGTGTATGTTTCCATACGAATCTTCCAATGGTAAAAGTGTTTTCCGTTGAAGTAGGAAGGTCGAACCAGAAAAGTTCCTTCTTGAAATAGTGCACCAACGACAATGTTAGTGTCACGACCCAAAACTAACCCTGTCGTGATGACGCTTATCGTGCTACTAGGCAAGTCGACACAATTACCAAAACAAATCGATATTTTCATTTTAAATATAATTTCAAAGCTATTCAATATAAAACCTTCAATAAGGAGTTCAAATCAAAACAAAAGTGCGGAAAAGAAAAGCCCGACATCGGGGTGTCATTGGTCATGAGAACCTACTACAAATGTCTATAAGTATCAAGACTAACATAGTTTGGGATTAATCAAGTACAACTAAGGGAAGATAAAGAAGGAGGAAAGCAGGGTTACGATCAGGAATAATCAACAACCTTTATCGTGTCCAGAAACGCTTGGATCTGCACACAAGGTGCAGGGAGTAACGTGAATACGCCAACTCAGTAAGTAACAACAGTAAATAAAGACTGAGAAGTAGTGACGAGCAATAATGCAAGTAAAGTTCGTATCACAAAAACTCAGTAATATACGACATGCTTTTAAAACTAGAGTTTGAATCAAATGCAAAGGTGAGCAAAATGATGAAATCGTGCCCCTCAGGCAAAACATCACTCATATACAACCCCTCAGGCAAACATCACCCATATACAGCCCTCGGGCAAACCTCACCATCACTCATATACAGCCCCTCGGGCAAACCTCGCCATTACTTATGCCTCCCAGTCACTCGACACTCGGCACTCGCACTCAGTAGGTACATGTGCTCACTGGGGGGGTGTACAGACTCCGGAGGGGCTCCTTCAGCCCAAGCTCTATATCAAGCCAAATCATGGCACAAATCAATGAGGCCCTCGACCTATATCAAACATGTTGCGGCGTGCATCTCGCTCCCATAAATAAATATGTTGCGGCGTGTATCCCGATCCCATAAATAAACATGTTGCGACGTGCAGCCCGATTTCATAAATAAACATGCATTCAGTCCCTCGACCTCACTCATAAATATCCTCACAATTAGGCCCTCGGCTTCACTCAGTCATAAACCTCTCCAGCCCCTCGGGCTCTCAGAAATCAAAGTATTCAACCAAACAACATTTCATGATGCATCAAAATAGAGTAATAAAGGCTGAGGTGTGTAGTAAATATGTATGACATGACGGAGTATAGATTTTCAATCAAAAAAAATGAGAGGATAGCAAGAAAAGACCTCTAAGGGTCCAAACAACACTGGCATAAGGCCTAAACATGGCATCCAACCCAATTTACAGAAATTCTTTCTAAAATACATAAGTATCATATATTTTCAACAAAATATGCGACTTTACAGTTGCTACGGGACGGACCAAGTCATAATCCCCAACGGTGCACGCCCACACGCCCGTCACCTAGCATGTGCGTCACCTCAAAATAGTCACATGGCATAAAATTGGGGGTTTCATACCCTCAGGACTAGATTTACAATCGTTACTTACCTCAAACCAATCGAATCACTACTCCGGGATGCTCTTACCCCTCGATTTAGGCCTCCAAATGCTACGAATCTATTCGCAAACAACACAATACCATCAATATTCGCTAATAGAATGAATTTCACAAGGAAACTATCAAATTAGACCCCAAAATCGGCTCAAACTCGGCCCCCGGGCCCACATCTTGAAATTCAACAAAAGTTACAAAACTTGAAAGCCCATTCACTCACGAGTCCATACATATGAAATTTATCAAAATCCGACTCCGTTTGTTCCCATAAATCCTCACATCAAACTCTCCAAAATCCCAAGCCCTAACCCCTCATTTTCACCCCTAATTTCCACTAATTAATTGATAAAACAACGGGAAAACACCATAGATAGGAGTATTAGAGCTCAAGCAACTTACCTTAATGAGAACCCCTTGAATCTCCATTCAAAATCACTCCAAGAGATCCAAAACCGACTTGAAAAATGGTGGAAATGGACCAAAATTCGCGAAGTGTTCTTTTTATACTTTCTGCCCAGGGCTTTCGCACCTGCGACCAGATATCCGCTCCTGCGGAACCGCACCTGCTGCCAAATCCTCGCACCTGCGAGAATCACTTAAGTCCTCAAACTCCGCACCTGTGCCCCAGGTTTCCGCACCTGCGGGCGTGCACCTGCGCGTCCTCATTCCGCTTCTGCGGGATTGGCCAAACATCTCCCATCCGCATCTGTGTCCTAAGTCTTGTACCTGCGGGCTCGCAGATGCGACAAATATTACGCTCCTGCAAACCCAACCAGGTCCTCTAAATCCGCATCTATGACTCCCCCAAATGCACCTGCGACCTCGCACCTGCAGTTCCCCATCCGCATGTGCGTAAAACACTAGCAGCCTCAAACATCAGCAGAATCAGCCATCTCCCAAATCCAAAATCGATCGAATAACCACTTGAAACTCACCTGAGGCCCTCGGGACCTCAACCAATAATACCAACAAGTCATATATCAACATACGAACTTAGTCGAACCTTCGAATCACTCAAAACAACATCAAAACACCAAATTACCCTTGGATTCAAGCCTAGGAACTTCTAAACTTCCAAACTCCGCCAACGACGCCGAAACCTACCAAACCACGTCCGAATGACCTCAAATTTTACACACACGTCACAAATGACACTACGAACCTACTTCAACTTCCGGAATTCTATTCCGACCCCGATATCAAATTTTCACTGCCGACCCAAAATCACCAAATTTCCAACTTTCGCCAATTCAAACCTAATTCTACCACGGACCTCCAGATCACATTTCGGACGCGCTCCAAAGTCCAAAATACAGTGGAGCTAACGGAACCATTGAAAATCCAATCCGAGGTTAATTACTCAATAGTCGAAACTTGGTCAAACATTTCAGACTTAAAGCTTCTAGTTGTGAATCATTCCTCCAAATTAATTCTGAATAACCTGAAAACCAAAATCGACTCACACAAGTCATAATACATCTTACGGAGCTACTCAAGCCCTCAAACAATCGAGCAAAGTACAAATGCTCAAAACGACCGGTCGGATCGTTACATCCTCTCCCACTTAATCATACCTTCGTCCTCGAACGTGCCCAGCGTTGTTTTCAAAACCATCAAACCGCTGCACAACCTTACCACGCACATACGGGGTGATCTCACGTCATCCTGTCCTGCATAGATCTGATAACACAACATAACTGAAATTCCTTCATTCAACCTAGCCCATAAGCCTTAGAATCCAATTTCTATATTCGATATTCCTATAAGATTAGGACCTCGCATCCACATATTGTATAAGTCTGAACAAACTGTATCAAGACATAGTCATAACCCAAGTTGAAATCACATGATATACCGCATAATTCAAACACTCATAGAGATAATTTCTAACCATAGCAGCTGCTTAAACAACCCAATGCTGGTAATACACCTTTTATCAAACAAAGCCCCGTTCTAACACCTTCACATACTGCCAAAGGATGAAAGAAACACGCGGAAACCCATAACCATTTGCCTTGTTGACACAACTCTCTTTTGCGATCTAACTCTACCTATCTTTTGTGACACTAGTAAACTGAAGAATACATTGTTTATGCTAAGAAGTAGAGAGACTTAGAAGACAATGTTTGTAGTTGCGCAAGTCTTCTTTGTGAACTGAACAGACTTCTTATAGGAGAGTTTGAGATCCGTTGCAATATGTCTTGATTTGAGGCGCAGAATCCTCTAATAGATTTGACCCAAGGGATGCCTTTCAAATCCTGCACTTGAGATGGGCTGGATTGTTTATGAATTTTCTTGTCACGCCCTTATTTTATGGAGCGATTTGAGCTTTCGAATTTGCTGTGAGGATGCCGGATATTCTTTGATTCACTTCCTTATTTGATAGTCTTGATCTCCTTTGATTGGGACTGAGATGGCACGTCAGATTTGGTTTCCTCTTTGATGGCTTCTTGTCTTTGATTCAATATCTTCTCCTTTGGTTTAGGCATCATCAGTTCCTTTGATTCAGCATCATCTTCCTTTAGTTTAGACATTATCAGCTTCTTTTCTTTTGACAGCTTCTTGACAACTTTCTTTCCTTTGTTGATACCTTGATTTCTGCAATCAATGTAAATAGGTTGTCATCATTGAAACTTAGATTTAGATTTAACAGTTTGGCCATGAAATGTTTTGGAGCAATTTATGCAAAACACCCATTGAGCAAAAATTAATTACCCTTTCCTACTTATTTGAAAACTAGTTACAATATATACCTACGTAATTAAAACTAATTACCCCTACCTACCCACCCATTCTATTTTTTAAACCCATTTTGGCTTAGCTTAGTTTAATTTGGCTTGGCTTGAATTGGCATGTCTTGGCTTGAATTAGCTTGTCTTGGTTTGAATTATCTTAGTTTATACTCCATCCGTTTCAAATTAGAAGGTATTTTCTGTTTTAGTCTGTTCCAAAATAAATGACACACTTCTAAATTTGGAAATAATTCAACTTTAAAATTTTTATTTTACCCATTTTACCCTTAAAGAGAAGATTTTATAACAACACAAAATGTCATGGCCCCATAAAACTTTTACCCCTTAACCTAGACCACAAATTTAAAAGTCTTTTTTTTTTAAACTCCGTGTCGAGTCAAACTACCTCATCTAAATTGAAACGGCGGGAGTAGTAGCTTTAATTGGCTGGGTAAAGGCAGGTAATTTTTTTCCTACGCTTATGTATTTGCCAAACTTCCCCAATTTTTTTCACTTTTTTCGAAATATTTTTACTTTTTTTTTTCGAAAGTAGTGTTTGGCCATAAAATTTCTAATTTTTCAGTTGAAGATGAATTTTGGAATTTTTCGAAAATTTGAAAAACTCTAAAAATTTATTTTTTTAAAATTTTCACTCAGATCACTGACAAAAAAACAAAAAAACCCAAACTTATATTCACGTCCAAATACAACTCTAATTTTCATATACCATTTTCAATTCAACAAAAAATATTAATTTTTCATTTAAAATTTACAAATTTTATGTCCAAAAGCCCACTTAATATTCCTAATACATCTTATTCAGTACTCCTCCTGGTACACAATAAGTAATTTTTTGGCCTTTTATTTGTGGTCCAAAATAAGTGACTTTTTTAGATTTCAAGAATGAATTAATTATTTTTTTCCTACATTGCTTTAGTGTAAATAATATTAGAGTATGTGTTAGGGGTATTTATGTGAAGAGATAGTAAATGTTAATATGATCAATTTTATTGCTAATTAATATTAAAAGGTAATTTTTTTAGTAAGGGTGAAAACAACAAAAAAAATCACTTATTTTAAATAGGAGGGAGTATTATTCTTATACATTCCATGAAAAAGGGATAAGTCTAAATACTGAAGGACTCTAGAGCGGAGACTAGCTAAACTGCCTAAGTCCTCCCCAATGCTTGATTTTTCAAAAGAATAGCTACAGAGGGAGGTTATAGAGGGGTTGGTTTAGACAAATACACAAAAGGCCAAGAAGTATTTGAAGGGTGACTGACAAGTCATTGGCTTGTGTTTGGACACAGTCGGCTGATGGCTTCCTCCCTTTTTCAGAGTTTACAAATCAGCGCCAAATGCGGGAGTAAAGACAACTCTCTGCTCACTGTCCACTGATGTTACCTCTACTATTGTTTTTTTTGCTCGCCAATGACCCGCCGTATATTTTCTCTCATTGTACTTTAACCTGTGTTCCCCTTATTTTAAAGTTTTATTATTGGTTTACCTTTACATGTTTTATGGCTATAAATACATCCCACATATATTTGAAGATACTGAAGGAGAAAGTGAAGTGGCTATATGGTATGGTAAAAGTAATCTCGAGGTTTAACCGCTAATCATAAGTCCCACTTGTTGCTCTACTCCTAGTTATCTTCATGTTTAAGGATCTTCCCCACAACAAAATATAGTATTACTTTATCTATTCCTTCCAAAGGTTTGAGAACAGTCAAGGATTTTAAGTAGGCGTTCGGACATAAAAATTGTAATTTTTGAAAGAAAAAAAAACAGTATTTGGAATTAAGTTAAAAAATAATATTTGAATTATAAATTATGTTTGGACATGCATTTTACTTGAAAACATGTTGCAGTTTTGTAAGCGAGGAAAAAAAAATTTCTGAAAATTTTGAAAATGTAGTGTAAACCATTTTTTGGTTTTCAAAAACTCATTTTCGAAAAATTTCCAAAATTTCATGAACAAATATATTTTTGAATTTTTTTTTGACAAAAAGAATCCTTTTTATGGACAAACGTGGCCTAAGTAATTGGGTGAAAAGTATTGCTCACAAATGGGATGGATCATGGTTCAATGGTTGAAACTGTCAAGTTTAACTCTGGATCCGCCTATAGATGCTCGTTGCTTACTTTACTCCGTGTATATATATGTGAGTGACTCTGATATCGTAAACCAACCCATGTGCTGCATGCGCATTCTACAAGTAGAATCCGAAAGAAAAAAAGCAAAGACACGAGCATACGTGCATATAGACTAGCAAGTCTTTGGAGTAGAAGAAAAAATTATGATAAAGAGTGACTCTAATGGAAAAGCCGGAAAAATTGAACAATTTAACCCATTTTTTGTGCTGGAAATGACACAGGATGGACCTTTTCTAGATCACTATTATATTTTGATCCGGTTAAGAAAAGTTTTAATAAATTAGTCATGTATTAGAATTTTAAAGTACGCTGGTCAGAATTTAAAAAAAATAGGATCGTGACGAACACTGGCTTTTTTAATCACATGGTTATCAGTCAGAATTTTATAGTTAATTGTATATGAATATGAGAATCGTTTTAAATAATTTTAATTGCCCCAAAATATGGTAAGCGTTGGAATTTTGTGACGATCATTATAACTGGCAAAATTATGGAAACCGCTAGAATTATGATGAATCCACTATAAGACTTGTTCTAGAATTTCTTACTATCGTGCTTTAAAATTCTAATGAAAATCATTTTTCCAAAACTTTTCTTACCAGAGTTAAAATTAATTTAAACGTTGGCACCTAATAATCCCATTGTGTCATTCTCCCTTTGTTGTGCTAGACTAATCTTGAAAATTTTAACCTTTATTTTGAAAGTGCCATCCAATTTTGATGAAGTCGCCCACTCATTTTTTGAATTTTGACGTGTGCTTAGGTAATAATAAAAAACATAAACAAAGATTGTATTTTTCCACATGAAGGACAGCTCAGGAATTGAATTCCTTATGACATGAAAAAGAAAGATGATTAAGATGGGAAAATCCAGAAAACTGTCTTATGGTGACTTATTATTAGTACTCAAGAGTGTCTTTTTTGAAATCAAGGTATGCTAAGCAAAAGTTGCACATGGGTTGCTGACCCACAAGGATTTGGATTGTAATTTTCTCAATCTGATACTCCAAAACGTTGTTATCTATTGGTTTTCTGTTGTGTTACAGGAAGAAGTAAACATCAAGTTTGCTTGAACCAAGTTACCCTTTTTCTTTGGGGAGATATAGAGTGATCAACAACCGCTTTTCTTTGAGGCCATCCTCAATCTTTGACTCCATTTTCTTCTCCAAAATAGAGTAAACTCCAAAATGAAGTAAGTTTGGTTAAATGAAATTTTTTATTCAACTAAGTATAATTATTTACAAGCACACCTGTTCATTGAACTCTAGAGACAGAATCATACAAAAATAACTCTGGAACTCTCACTATCCTAGCGAACACCAGTTTCAAGCTCTATAGCTGCTACCTTCTAGGAAGGGTATCAGTTGTAGAGGCAAGGATATCTGGTTGTTCCTAGTCTGGATAGCCTCTTAATCTATCTAGTTCATTCTGCCATTTGGAGTATCTTTGCCCAACAATATGCAATTGTAGGGTTATTTCTTTCGGTCTGTCTATACTTGTTCTCTTCTTTGCCCAACAATGTGCAATTGTAGGGTTATTTCTTTCGGTCTGTCTATACTTGTTCTCTTCAGTTGTTGAAATCTTCTACTATTTTTTTCCATCCAAACATGGTAGACTGTGGCTGAAAATATGAAGGCAAGGATGGCAACTATTGGATGCTTGCTTCTTGTTATGTTTTCCAACCAAACTAGTTCCTCATTCCACGATCTCACTTGCCTCTGCATTACTGTCCGTTGAACTAGTTTCTGCTATATAGTCTTGGAGTAGTTGCATTCAAAGAACAAGTGAACAAGTGTTTCCTCTATATCTGTTGAGCATGGCATACACTCACTTTGCACTTGTATCCCACTTTTGTATTCTGTCCACTGTTGCCAATCTGCGTTGGAGAGCTATCCACAAAATGAACTGGTGTTTTGGTATCATGCCTTCACTAAGAATCAAGCTTTTCCAATAGACTGTAGGGTATTGAGGGAGATTGTCCTTATAGGCTTTCTTAATGCTGAATTTGACAGATGTTGCATAAGTCTGTATTTTATCCATGTCAGGTGCTAGCCATTGTCTAGCCTCAAATATATTTCTAACCACCCAACTTGCTTGTCTTGGTGTTCTCATTTCCTTTAAGTCTTTCCCTTTAATGTATTGATGTTGAATCCATAAGACCCACAGTGTGTCCTTTTTCTGAGAGATTGCCCATAACAACTTCAACATTGCGCTCTATTCCACAGTGTGAAATTGAGTATCTTCAGTCCACCAGTAGATCTTGGCTGGCATATTGTCTCCCAGGCAATGAATGCCCTATTAGCATTCTCCTTTGTACCATGCCAGAGGAAATTTCTGCAAACAACTGTAACTAGTTTAACTACTTTTTTTTTAGAGTAGAAAAGTCCGAGACCAATATGTTTGGATCTTAAACAAACACTTTTTATCAATTGGAGTCTTACTGCATATAATAAAAACTTAGAAGACCAACATTTGTCCCTTGCCACAATTTTTTCCACCAAAGACATACACTGGTTGATAGTTTTCTAGCAGATAGTGGTACTCCTAGTTATTTGAAGGGAAGTCTGCCAAGGGAGAAGTGGAGTTCAACCAGGAGTTGTTATTTGAATTCAACTTTGACACCGGGAATGTACATGGAGCTCTTCTCCATATTAGCTTTAAGTCCTGATACATATGAGAAGTGCTCAAAATAATTCATCATGAGTTGCACTGTAATTCTGTCTGCTCTACAGCACAGTAGCAAGTCATCAACAAAACATATATGAGTGATGTGTTTCTTAGAGCATTTAGGATGATAATTAAAGTTTGGAATTCTTTGCAGCTGCTTTAGTGCTCTATTTAGGTATTCCATCACAAGGACAAAGAGATATGGTGGCATAGGATTCCCTTGTCATAGACATTTCTTTGTTGGGAATCTAGTTGTTATACCTCTATTTATCAGCAATGTATATCTTATTGTGGTTACACACTTCGTGACCAGATACACCATCTTGTGAGGAATCCCAAATTCAATCAGTAGTTGCTTAAGGAAGCTCCATTCAACCAAGTCAGAGGCTTTTCTAATGTCAACCTTTATAATGCATCTTGCAGACACTGATTTTATTGTGTATCCTTTCACCAACTCATGTGCAAGTATGACACTGTCAAAATGTTTCTCCCCTCTATGAAGGCAGATTGAGCTGGACCAACAAGATAATCTGCTGCTGCTTTTAATCTCTTAGTTAGAATCCTAGCAATGATTTTGTATATAATAGAGCAACATACAATTGTCCTGAATTCTTTAACATATGTTGGATGATCGACCTTAGGGATCAAAGTGACAGTGGTACAGTTTATCTCTTTGAGTAGCTTGCCTGTTTCAAAGAATTCTTGGATAGCTTCAGTCACTTCATCCCCTATAGTTGACCAAAATGTCTTATAAAATTCTGTCGGGTATCTATCTAATCCTGGTGCTTTATGATCTGGAAGATCCATTACTGATTGCAAGACTTCTTCTTCCGTCACAGGGTTCATCATTGATTGTTGTTGAGCTAGGGTCAAAGTGTGGCCATCCCCAGCTATGGTGATGTTCAAGCCAGGCAACATAGGGGTTGCCTCTCCCAGTAGCTTCTTGAAAAAGCTAATAAACTCATTCTGAATCAGGCCTGGCTCAGTTAGTCTAGCATTTTGTTTAATGTAGATGCATGATACTTTGTTCCTGGCTTGTCTAGCTTTTAGATATGCATGGAAGTACTTGGAGTTTGAATCCTCTTGTTTTATCCGTATAGCCCTTGATTTTTTTTACCTAAGTACTCTTTCCTGTATTTCATCTCATTTCTCAATCGGTGTGAGTGTCAATTTTCCTCCTCTATGGGTGCTGGATTGAAATGATCCTCATTTATGGCCCTTTGAACTGCGTCCAGCTTCTTCTTCAGTCTCTCTAGTTTGCTGTCAATGGAAGAAAATTCTTTGTGGGTGTCCCTAGTTTGGATTTCCAGCATCTTCAGCTTCTTGCAACTCTTAGACATAGTGGCCCTGAATTTGTTGTGTCCAAACTGTTCTGACTGCTTCTCTATAGTTTTCCTGTTGCAAAAGCACTGCCAAGAGTATGAAAGGTCTCTTGACTTTAGAACTGTTTACTATTGTATTAAACATGATTGGGAAGTGCTCTGAAACTCCTGGAAGCAAGTACACTGCTTCAATACCTGCATATGTCTTGAACCAATCAGGGTTGCCAAAGTCCCAGTCTGTGTGGCTATATATTCTCTCATCTACATATATTTTATTGCTCTAAGAGAATTGACAACCTCATTTGGTGATTTTCCCTACATCAATATCGTCAATACATTGTTGAAATTCTATAGTTTCCTGTTGGTGTCCTGGGGCTCCATTATCCTATCCCCCACTGATAGAACACTATTGAAGTCTCCTAGAACGATCCATGGGCCACTTAGCTTCACATGTATGAATTTAAGTTCATCCCACAGTGGCTTCATATCAGTAGTGGTATGCAATCCATAAACAAAAGTTCCATAGCAGCTTAAACTTGTGTTTCTATCTTGGATGTAGCAGTGGACTAGCTGGCTAGAGGATTGAAGCACTATAGTTGTAACATTAACTGACTTCCAACCTATTCAGATTCTTTCATTTTGTGCTGAGGAGTAGTTATCTACAAATTTCCATCCTGCTCCAAGCTTCCTTTGTACCAATGCAGCCTTTGACTTTTTCACTTTGGTTTCAAAGCATCCTACCATATCTATCTTATTATTAAACAAAAACAATTTAATTCTTTTTGTTTGTAGGGCTTATTCAGCCCCCTTATGTTCCCAGTGCTAAAGATCATAGTGGGGGTATCTTGTTTGCCTTGAGTCCTTTATCACCATTGAACATACCTTAATGCCATCTTGGTCTTGCTCAGATTGTGCTATTTCAAGTATCCTTATATAGCAAATTGATTCCTCCTGGCAATATCCTGCATGTCAATGTGATGGCCATTTTTTTCTTTGAACCATGATGAACCACAACCTGTTTCCTTTTGTTTGATAGATGTATTTGTATCTGAACATCTTGTGTTTTCTTCTGCTGGTTTCTCAACTGAAGGTGTCGCAGGGGGTTTAGTTTTTTCAGGTATTTCTGTATCAATTGGCTCTACAACCTTTGTCTTTCATTCCCATTTCTCCTTTCTCTTTTTCTTGTTCCGCTTCTTTTCTGGCTGCACATGTTGTGATTGCTTTCTTTGACAATTCTCAGTCGTGTGGCCAAATTGGTTGCATTCTTGACAGAACATGGACTTCCACTCATATTCTACGTCTTGATTCCAAATACTACCATCCACCTTAATGACAGGGAGAACATCAGGTAGAGGTTGAGTGACATCAACCTCTATGAGTACTCTAGCATAAGAGACTCTATCATAATGAGCTGTGAGCTTATTAGTGCACAAAGGTTTTTCAATGTAGCTCGCTAGTCTCCCTAGATTTTATTCAGCCCAGAATTGTATTGGTAAACCTGGGAACATCACCCATATAGGGACAATGTGCATAGATTCGTTTCTTATGTTGAAATCTGGAGTCCAATCTTTCAATACCATGGGTCTGTTATTGAATGTATAAGAGCCATTTTGTATAATTATGTTCTTATCCTCTATAGATTCCCATCGTCATGTAGCAGTACTTTCGGTGTAGTCACTGAATTCCATACTCCATAGACAAACTTAAGCATCTCTTTGAATGGTGGTTTACCCCTAATTACATAGCCAATTAGGGCATTTTTCCATTTCTGACATTGGCGCTCCACTTCATCATGGTTTAATTCAACCAGCTTCACTCTTTCCTTAATCACTGGTGGGTAGAACTTCATATGCATTCCTTGTTCCTTCATTTGATTGCCCTTGAACACCTCAACCATAGATTTAGCTGGTAATTCTGCTGAATAGGTCAATTTGCGCTGCAGTTGGTGTTCTTAATTCCGGTGGAATTGAGGCTTTTGGGGAAATTGTAGCGCTTTTCCTCATCGGTGGGTGAGAATCATTCATCGATGTCGTTTGTATGACTGTAGGTGCACTTCCCATCCCCGGCAACCAGCTGATAAGTTATCGAGGACCTAATTATTGTTCAATTCCAGATTCTGGTGTTACCAATCGACTAGTCGTTCTTTCAGTTTGTTTTGTAGAGCTTTGCGTTTTCGAAGCTTGTCGTTGATGGTTGTTGGCATACATTAGCGTTCCTGCTTAATGTGCGCCTTCAGAGAGAACATAACCTTCTCTTATTCGTATAAAAGATTACTCCCATGTTTTACTCAAAAAAGAATACTAAATTTTATATTCTTCTCTCTCTTCAATATTATATTGTTATTTTTATTTAATTTTACTTTTTATTTCTATTAAAGAAATTCTATCTTTTTTTATATAATATATTCATCACATATAATTTAATATAAAATTATTTTATACCATAAAATTTTAAATAATATAATTTGTAAGCAAATATTATAGATTATATATATTGACGAATAATTGAAATAAAAGTAAAATCATTGAGATACAAGATAATTAAATACATATTACATTATGGTAAAATTCAGATTAAATATTACATAAATATTCAACTTCCACCTCTAGTATGCTCGCATAAATTATCTATTACTGCATTACGAAGTGCAAAATGAGCATCTTTGTCCTTAATTTTTTTGTGTCGAGCTAAGAATTGCTCAAATCGGTGATTTTCATATACTACTATTTCTATCATTGGAGGTGTACATTCCCAATCATCTTGAATTGGTGCATTAAGCTCACGTTCATCCTCGATTATCATGTTGTGCAGTATAATACTTGTAGTTATTATATCATGCAACTCTTCTTTTCTCCAAAAACGTGATGGTCCTGCAACAATTGCAAAACAATCTTGTAAAACTCCGAATGCACGTTCAACATAGAAAATAATACGCCTAAGTTAAGATGTAAAATTAATATTATAAATATATTACATAAACATAATTAGGTATATATAAAGAGATAAACTAAAAGAGTTAAATAATAATAAAGTAAAGGATAAATAGTAATGGAGGAGATGAATAGTGTCACTCCAAATTTGGAGTAATACTATTCACCCTTCATTTTGGGGGCAAAAATAGGGAAGCATTGGAGCCACATTTTGAAAATAAAGGACTGCATTATAGAGAAATGGAGAAGAGTTGGAGATGCCGCCTTTTTCCGGCTAATTAATGCAAATGTACTTTCTAAAAAAAAACTATCGTTGTTTAGATTTTGTCCTTATTTTTTATAGTTGTGCGAAAATATTCCTTAAAATTTGTACCTGTTCAAATAACGTTAGACTCATGTCTAATGTTTGCTCATATAATTATTAGTTTGCTCACAAAACGTTATATTATAATCTAATATTTGGAATAACTTACAAAATTTTAGTCCATGATCTAATTTATCTCATAAAAATTTCAATTTGCTCAAAATGGATTTTAACCATGGTCTAAAAAGTTCATCAATCGAGAAATAAAAAGAAAGTTATTTATTACTACTAAATAGTTGATACAAAAATGGATGACCGACGGAAATTTCACCTTTTGTACATTTCGATCCAAAACCTTAGGGTCACAGGACTAATTTACCAGGTACCAAGGGTGGCTCATGTATATGCGAGCCTAAAGTCAAAATATAATATGAGGCCTAATTTTTTTTTAAGTTATAAGATATTTTTTTATTTAAAGTCTATTCTTCTAACTTTTTGAAACACAAAGTTGTTAATAATTCTTTTTATAATCGATTTTCTCTAAAAATTCTTTCTTGAGATATTATAAATTTTAGATAAGATTTGATAGAGCAATAGAAGTATAGAACTATTGGAGCAATAGATTGTAAAATTGTAGTTTTGTGCACTCCTTTCTTTTTAAAATAAACTTTCTAAATAGACGGTTGAATTGTTTTGACTCTGTCATACGTTTCACCATTGACAATGGGGTCATTATAAAAGAATCCATGCATTATTCAATCCCAAAGTTTAAATAATATAAATACTTCTGGACGATCTTCTTAAGAATGTACTATATACGTATATAAAAATTATCATGCGTTATCATGTTAGGTATTTAATTAAAATTCATAATTGAATAGACTTATAATGGGAATTAGGTAAAGGGATCTTTTACTTTTGAACTTTGCGCGGGCCTTTTACTCTGAATTTATCCGTCTTGTCCTATTTAGAATTTAGTGTGTGTATGCAAAAGATATCTTGTAAATAAATGTATTCTATAACTAAAACTTTACGGGGAATATAAATGAGGGGCAAAAGTTTATCTAGGCTGACTAGTGGAAAACAAACACCAATTCTCAAACTACCAAATCATTTTAGATTCTCCCCCATATTTAAAAAGATATCTAGGGTGCGTTTGGTATCAAAGAAAATATTTTCTTGAAAAATTAATAGTAATTTTATTCATTTTCTGATGTTTGGTACGCAAATTAAGGAAAATAATTTTTCAAGAGTATTCATAATAATTTAGATACAATAAACATGAAGCCATAAACTTTCGAACCAACAACCTTTCGAACCCACAAATTTCATAAACTTCCAAACCGCTAAACTTTCGAAACTGTAAAATTTTGAACACGTAAACTTTATAATTTCTAAATCCGTAAACTTTCAAACACGTAAACCTCCGAACTCATAACTTTGGAACTTGTAAAATTTCGAACCTGTAAATTGAAGATGAAAAATTAAAACTGAAAATATATATAAAAAATATTTATTTGAAGAAAAACGAAAAAAAAATTAACATGAATNGGGTGTGGGGGGAGGGGCAGTGGGAGAGGTGGAGTTTGACAGAGTGCGGGGTGGAAGGTGCAGAAAAACGAAAAAATAAAAATTTAAAATTACAAAAAAAAAAAGAAAAATTACGGGGGGACAGGGGAGGGGTTTGGGAGGTGACGTTTAGAAAAAATTGAAATTGGAAAAAAAGAATCCTTTTTTGGAGGAGGGGTTGGGTTGGTAGGCATGAGGTGAGGTTAGATGGATGGGTGTGAGTGTAGGGGTGTGGGGTGGGTTGGTTAGGGTGGGGAATAAGGTGAGAAAGGTTAAGAATGAGTTTTGGAAAATATTTTTTCTACTCTGGAAGGAAAATGAGTCCAATCAAAATATTTTCCAAAATATTTAAGTCAATCAAAATATTTTCTAAAATATTTAAGTCAATTAAAATATTTTCTTTCGTACCAAACACGTCAATGGATAATGGTTTTGCTCTTCTGTCGTTCTTCACGTAATACCAAACTTATGTCAGTAGGTTCGAATCTGTTATATACGTTTAATAAGACGCCATATTCGTCTTACACACTTACCACTATATAAAAATAACTCATTGATCTAACACTTCATAGTCAGTTCAATTTTAAGCCTCGCGCATTGGCATCGAAAAAGGTTATTATTATTATATATTAACTTGAGGATATTATATAAAGTACTCATAAACTTTAGATCTTAGATCATACTCTATTAACAATTTTTTTTGCGTTCCTAATTATTATTATAGGAGATAAAATAATTTCTTATCGATTCATTTTGAATAAGGCTTAGCTCCGTCAAACCTTCAAACCTTTCAAACTATTGAAGATTGCCCATCGCTTTCATTGTAATAATAATGAAGAATTTTGCATTAATAGCATTCTCAATACAGCATTTATGAGTAGAATTTTGCTGTTGAAAGTAATAAGAAGTTATATTGCCTAAAGCAAAGGGAACGCTATAATTGGCAAATGGAAGTGAAAGAACTAGACTAGGAGAACAATGAAGTAATAAAAGAAAAGTATGTATTTAATTGGAGCAAATTATTCGTATACCATGTGTGTTTCAAACAAATCTCTATTCCATTCATACACCTTTGAACACTTAACAATGCCTCAAAATTCAATGTTGCAATTTGACTATGTTGAACTTTTGCCTGTACCATATGTCCATATGTATAATATTCTTTAACAAATACCTTATAAAGATATCGTACTCGTTACTCTCTTTAGTCCACAATAAGTGATCGTTTTTATCTTTTTATTTTTATTCAAAATAAGTGTCCATTTACCTAATCAAGAAGGAATTAATTTTATTTTTTCAAAAGTTAGCCTTAGTTACATATTCCAATGTGTCAAGATAACAATTAATTGAAGTTAATTTAGTAAATACATCGTTTTTTCTCTAGGAGTTTGTATTTCCTTAATGAGTATGCCAAAGGTAAAATGATCACTTATTGTGGACCGGAGAAAATGTAAAAATTCAAATTGAAATAGAATTTGTTGTACCTCGTACATTAATAACAAGAAGAACGTCCAATATAGCATTAACATTCTCAATCATTTATTAAAGAGCAAAGCGTTTTCACTTTATAAATAAAAAATATACCCTCAATCAAAAGGGATATTTTTATTGGCAATTACCAAGTGAACATTCCGAAAAAGTTGTCGTTTCTAATACAAAGCAGTACTAGTGGGAAGCAAATATCACAGAATGGCACTTTCATTTGACTCAAAAGAAGAAGCTGCATGTGCACTTGTTTTTCACAGCATGCTGCTTTGTTTTAACCCAACATGTACTAAAATTTCCCAATTTCTTACTCTTCAACATCTACTGAATTTTGTTTCATATTTGGAAGGGGTCAACTTAAGATAATTTTAGTAGTGAGAAAAAAGGAGCTCCTACCCATGATGTGTAACGAAAGAGAGTGATGGAATCGACTATTTCTCTTTTGGTTAATATGCAAATTCTTCTTCAATGGGCAAGAGTTAGGCTTCCTTTGACAAATAGGACATAGTGCATGAATTAGCAAGATGGGATTGAGCTCACATCTTCTTCTTCATTCAGTAAAGAGAAGAATGAATTACTCCTCTCTTCTATACACTACACTACACATATCTAACCACTAATTAACGTCTGACAGCTACCCTCTCCTTACGGTCAAGTGGCTTTCACTCCTTGACTAACATTTTCTATTCCCCTTCGACCGGTCGTAAAAGGAAAGGAGAATAACTGATTCAAGATCCTCGAGAGGTAATATTCATTCATTGAATTTACAGGCCAAAGATTTATCATCTCTATGGGATTAAATCCCGAGTTATTGCAAAGTAAACGTGTAGCTACTTACTAACTTCTAATACTTACACATACACCCACTAGCTTAAGAAAGAAAATTATTAGTAGGCCGAATTTGTTATTTGCACGCTCGAAACATTAATGCATCAGGTGTATCTATTATTAATAGCCATTAAATTCGAGTGCGTTACCATTAAATTTGTTCGAAGAATCTTTCTGTATTAATGTCCAGGAATTGCCCCATTGTGTGAAGAAGATAAACTTGTCTTCCAAAGAGCTTCCACACTCAAAGATGCAATAACTTATTAACTAACCAAATAACTAACTAACTAACTGAATAAATGCTACAAAATTTTGCACATAACACTAAATGCTTATCTTGTTTAGTCTATCTAATTTGCAAAGTTTAAGCATATTCTTCTTGGCTCCCTGTCATATTTACTAGAAGGTCAATCAATGATTGATAAATCTTTTATTCCTTATCCATCTCTTGATAAATCTAACGAAGGAATTTTAGAAAATCACAATTTTTAAAAGTCTTATAATCACATAAATATTTATCACGATTCAAATTTTTCTTCCGTAATACGTCGTGACGGCACTTAATCTCTACAACTAGGTAAGCCTAATAACTTGCGAAAAACAAAAATCAAAGCAAAATTCACAACTAAACTGCAAGAGAATAATTAAATAACAGATAAGATGCCGCTCGACATGTACAAAATCTAACACTCGAGTATTACACAGTATTTTCCCAAAATCGGTAGCCATAAGCCACAAGCTACAAAAGTAAAACAAGTATCTCTATACACCAGAATCTAAGTAAAATACGGAGAGAGGGGGGGGGGGGGGGGGGGNGCGACAGATGTACCTTGAAGTCTCCGTACAACAGCAAGCATTCTCAGCTAATAGCGGGGCTGATAAGAAGCACTTGGATCTGCACACAAATCATGTGCAGAAGAGTAGCCTGAGTGCACCACAACAGTACCTAGTAAGTGATAAGCCTAAACTTGGTAGAGTAATGACAAGTTCAGGTCCGGGTCCTACTGGATATAATAATAAGACAGATGATATAATAAAATGAAGGAAAACCGGAGAATTTAACAGAAAGAATTCACAGAGAAATAATAACACAACACAATGAGATAACAACAGGGGGCACTCTCGAGATACCGTCTCGTAGTCCCAAAAGTAAATACTCAACAGGGGATCTCCCGAGATACTATCTCGTAGTCCCAAAAGTAAATATGTGAGGAGATCTCTCGAGGTACCGCTTCGTAGTCTCAAAAGTAAATGTGCAGGGGGAATCTCTCGAGGTACCGCCTCGTAGTCCCAAAAGTAAATATGCAGGGAGATCTCCCGAGGTACTGCCTCGTAGTCCCAAAAGTAAATACACAGCTCAAATCGGTGGAAAAAATAATTAAAAACAAGAATTCTACAGTTAAGGTTGATACAAATAAAGTAAAGGCAGGAATTCAAGTAAACATGTTGCACAAAGTTCAAATAAACATTTAAGACACGTAAACATGCGAAACTAGGCTAAACATGATAACTACACATGCTAGTACAACTCAATTAAGGTATAATAGGCTATTACTCAGTGAAAACCCGGATTTTACAACAATTAACCCGTGTACGCACTCGTCACCTCGCGTACACGATGCTCACATATCACAAAAGTATTACAACAATACCAAATTCTAAGAGGATTTTCCCCACACAAGGTTAGGCAAGCCACTTACCTCGAACCAAGCTCAAAAAATCAGTAAGAATGCCTTTTCTACGATTTTCCGACTCCTAACGGCCCAAATATAGCTAAAAGCAATTACATACCATAAATATAACTATAAGAAACTAATCTAATTAATGAAATCAAGGCTGAAGCAAAAATATTAGCAAATCGCTCCAAAAAGTTGACCGGGTCCACGTCTTGAAATCAGATAAAAGTCATAAAATATGAATACCCATGCACTCACGAGTTCACTTGTACAAAAAAATCCGAAACAAAACTCAAAAATATAGTTAAAGAACTCCTAACCTTTCCCCCTAAATTTCTCAACGAAATTCCTTAATTAAATGAGAAATCAACTATAGATTAGTGAAATATAAGAATAAATGAGTTAAGAATTGTTATTTAATAGCTTTCTCTGCAAAATTCTTGAATTATCGTCTCAAACCGAGCTCTCAAAGTCCCAAAATTTAAAATGAAATCAAACCCTTGAAATCCCTCTTTTCTGAACAACAATTTCGCTTCTTCCAGGGGATCACCGCATCTGCGGTTCCGCACCTGCGAAAAAACCATCGCAGGTGCAGACTTCACTTAAGTCCCCAATTTTCGCTTATGCGATCAAGGGGCTGCACCTGCGTTCCTGCTTTTGCGGATAATTTCCGCTTCTGCTACCCTCAAGCTTCCCAGGGCTTCCGCTTTTGTGTTCCATCTTTCGCAGAAGTGACTCTGCTTCTGCGGTCCTACCATTGCACCTGCGCCCAAAGGCCAAGATTCTCCAAACTGCACCTACGCTCCTCTGCTCGCGCGAGTCTGCACCTGTGGTCAACCTTACCGTAGGTGTGATTACACCAGAAGGTGCAATGCTTCAACAATTTTTCCAACTTCTAATTTGATCCATTGACCATCCAATGTCAACCCGAGGCCCCCGGTATCTTAGCCAAACATACCAGCAGGTTCTAAAACATCATACGAACTTAATCGAGCCCTCAAATCACATCAAACAACAACAAAAACACAAATCACGCTCCAATTCAAACTTAATGAACTTCAAAATTTCAAACTTTTACAACCGATGTCGAAACCTTTATACCACGTCCGATTGATCCCAAATTTTGCATATAGGTCATACTTGACATTACAGACCTACTCCAACTTCTGGAATCGGAATTCGACCTCGATATAAAAAAGTCCACTTCCAGTCAAACTTTCCAAAAATTCAACTTTCGCCATTTAGAGCTTAATTCAGCTACAGACCTCCAATTCACACTCCAAGCACGCTCCTAAGTCCAAAATTACCCAATGGAGCTAACGAAACCGACGAAACTCCTTTCCGGAGCGTCTTCACTCAGCTTCAACTACAGTCAAAATCCTACAACTTAAGCTTCTATTTTAGGGACTAAGTGTCCCAAATCACTCCAAAATCACAAACAAGACCCCCCCGCAAGTCACATAAGCAGAAAAGGATATGAGAAAAGCAGGAAATAGGGGATCAGGGCTAACACTCTCATAACGACCGGTCGGGTCGTTACAATATTAGGTATAAGACCACCAATCTTAGAAGTAGTATTTTCTATCTTAAACTCCGTGCATATTCAAATATTACCCCATGAAATGAAACGGAAGAAACTACCAACAATGACTAAAACCGAAAATACTTTAGCTTAAGCTACATAGCTCTAAGGTTGGTCAGTTGACCACCATTCGTCAAAAAATTATACTATATATAAGTAAAATATTGAATTTTAGAGGTATATAACATATATGAAGTATCTTTGCAGTGGTGGAGCCGTGTATAGGAGGATCTTTAAACGGTCACAAAGATTTTTTTTTATTTATATAGTAGTTGAAAGTAAAAATATTATTCATAAGAAATTTAAGTGCTCGATAGTCAAAGAAACGGGTTCTTCGCAACTTATGGGATAACTTTAGTTGCATGCCGTGTGGGTCCTTAATGTTTTTTCTAGTGTAGGCTTTGTGGGCAGACCGTTGGCTTGCGTATATGTAGGGCAGAAATGATGGGGCCTAAAGTGCTATCCCATTCTTTCTTTAGGTGGCTCGTCAGTTCAGTTCAGTTAAGAAAAGAATTGACATTATTCCTTGTTTTTCTGTTGTGGAATCCCAAGTGGGTAGATGATAAGGCAATAACAAAAATATTGCTATTTTAGTTAGCGAGTTATTTTTGATTGAATACGAAATTTTAAATATATATAGGGCCGGCTCAAGGCCGAACCTACCGAGGCAATGGCTTTAGGCCCCCAAAATAATAAAGCCTCATTTATAATACTAAATTTTATAATTAATTATTTGAAAAAGTAATGAATATTTTAAAATAAAAAGTACAAGATCGTTATGTAAAAAGTGATTATTTAATAATTTATATTTTGTCATCAATATACTTTTTTCTTTTTTCTCCAGTCTCATATCAAAATTTATACTTTGTACATTCTTTTCTTTTCCATATTAAACAGTTTATTCTCTCAAAAATAACACAAAGAATATTGAATAGATCAAATTGCACATATTTTTTCACTCTTTTTCAAGGTGTTAAGCATTGGCGCAATGAAATTTTATTTATATCAAGTAATTCAGCTTCTAGAATCATGCTTTATTATTTTAATTTGACATTTGTTATATTTACCTAACATAGGTATTGGTTTTATATTATATACTATTTTAGAGTTTAAATTTGTCGACTAGAAAATATCAATGACATTACTTAATCACATAATTTAGAAAAAAAGAGGGATTGACACATTAATATAACCTCAACAAGGAGCTCTTTAAAATAATACTTCAAAGAAATATTAAATAAGTTGATTGGATTGTCAATTGAAAAAGAATTATTAAATAAAATTGATTATAAAAAAATTATTAATCACTTGCATCTCAAACAAGTTAGGAAAAATAGACTTTTCATAAAAAAGATATATGGTCTCTTAGCCGAGGGTCTCCCGAAAATAGTCTCTCTAGCCTTTCGAGGTAGGAGTAAAGTCTGCATACAATCTACCCTCTCCAGACTCCACTGATAAAATTTTATTAAGTTATTATTATTGTTGTTGTTGATTCTTATAATAAAAAAAGACTTAAGGGCCTCTGAATAATATTTGGCTTTAGCCCCCAATGTATTAAGCCATCCCTGCTTTGATATGACCCAAATCAGGAGCCACGACCAATGTTTAGAACGATTAGACCATAATGTATAGAGAGCCTATGAAATGGTTACATTTCATTAGCTTTTAACCGAAAAAAGCACTTTTGATAATCTCTTAAGAATTCGTCATTAATGCACGTGAATACACATTATTTACAGACACATCATTATAACCATTGGCTCAATTAACTCAAAAACTATATCAATCATAGTTCTCGAGTATAACTGATTATCCCCTTCAATATAAGGTTGTATACGGGTAAAATTCAGCCCGCTGCATAATTCGACTTGCCGATGAGTCAAGTCGAGCAGGAACGTGACCGTAATGTATAGGAGTCCAAACGAAGATCCTCTCGTTTGGGCAAAACACCTGCCCTCGAAAATATCAAGGCCATATCCTCAAGGTCTGATTTGAGGATTGAGGCTTCGGAGAGGATTGTCGTGTCTAACCGGATATCATGATAAACTCTTTCGAATATAATCCTCTCAAATAAAATATCTTTCGAATATAATTTCTTCAAATAAATATTTTTTGAATATAATTCAATCTTAGCTTGTATCGGCAGAAAATCAGTTATCGACGAAACAGAAGATTTTATCTTTTTTTGAATTGTACTTAGGGTAAAAACTCCTACTATATAAAGAGGAAAGCTTACCATTCATAGGATACATTGTAACAGGCATATCAAGGTAATATACTCTTATTTTTGGTCTATCCAAAGTTCTTACTTTTGTTCACCAGTTCTTCATTAGTGTGAGCCCGGGAACGAAGACACGCATCTCATTAAGCTGTTACTGAGTCCGGGCTCACATATTTTAACAATTTATTACGTCCTTTATCTGATATAATGCTATTTATTATTTATATTGAATTAGTCCGGATATCGTTAAACTTACATATAAATTCAATTTTTATCTATTTTTTCTTAGGTAAACAAGGTCATGATTGTTTCGGACCATGTCACCCATTTATCACGTGATATTCAAGCCGCGTCTTATTATTATTCCATGATAAAAGACTAACGAACCAAAATTCTCCACTATGCTTGGTTTTTTTCAAAAGAAATATGGAAAAAAGAAAGGGCTACGAGGGAAGACTATAAGGGAGTTTATTAAGACAAATGCACACAAGGCCAAGAAGGCTATGCTGGAGCAAGCTACGTTTAGGCATTTGAGGGGAGTGATTGACAAGTCATTGGCTTATGTTTTGACACAGTTGGCTGATGGAATTACAAATCAGCGCCATATGCGGGAGTATAGACAACTCTCTTCTCTCTCATTTCATTTTATTTTATTTTTAATTTTTAAAATTTATTTCGGATTTGGCATTCAGATTCCACAAGCCCAACTAATCCAAAGTCGGTCTCGTATAAGACCTATCAAAGGTGGAAATGCTCATTCTACTTAACTGCGTTTTGCTCACCTCAAACTTCTATTGACCTAGAAGCAGGGCGGTTTCAACAAGATTGGGGCCTAAAGCAAAATTTCAAAGAGAGATTCTAAATAAGAATATCAACGATAAATGTTTAATGAAAAAGTATAAAATAAAAGTAGAATAATAAACCGACTCAAGAATTAGATAAGTTGATATACAACAACATACCCAACGAAAACTCACAAAGTGGGATATGAGAAAGTAGAGTGTATGCATACCTTAAATCTACTTTGGGAGGCAGAGAGGTTGTTCGAAAATGCTGGGTTCAAGAGAAAGCATGACAAAAATAGAAGGTCAGATAAGGACAATTAATTTAATGCAGTATGAAAATAAAAGTTTCGAAGTGAATAAGTCATGATAAAGCAGTCTAAAAAGAAGCAGCAGCTATCACAAATTATTTGACCTACCTTATCTTCTAGACATTCCCTCGATGCTACTGTTACACCTCACGTTTTCGCACGTGAAAGTGCGCCATAAATAAATTAATGACAGCTCGGAATGAGATGTTACAACCCGCATTTCGTACGATCAAATTTCGTCGTAAGTAAATCGACGTAAGTTCGGGAATGAGACTATTGTGAAATTATAAGTATAATGTTATTTCAAACAAGTGACGATTAAATTCGAGAAGGTGAGAAAGTAAGTAAATAGAAGAAAATGAATTTCGTCGAAATTTGGAATTTTGGGATAAAATTCGGACCGAGCATTAATACTCAAATATTTATAAACTAGTGCCATACAAGGTACCACATGACCATGATATTAAAGTGTATAAAGTATATTAAAAATGAGTAGAATTTTAAGTAATTTAAAATAATTTTTAATTATACGGATAATTGGTTAATTAATAGATAAAAATTTAAAAACTCCACTCATCCGTGACGTGGCAGCAAATCACTTCCTAAGAGATATGACTCTTAGGCATTTGTAATTAGGTGGCAAGATAACCAAGACACATCCCTTCTAATATTTTATTAGTTTGCAACCTTAGTAACCAAAACATATCTTTCTAACAAGACAATTCCCTTTTGCAGAGTTACCAACAACAATTCGTACAAAATTCCTACAAAACTTCTTACCCAAAGTTGTGACCATTTTAAGTATTCTTACACAAATTCTTGAAGCGTCAATATTTTTATATACACGCCACGAGTAAATTGATAAAACTCATTGGGAAAAGAAGATAGATGAGATTGAGATAGTGAACAAGGAAAATTATTGTGCTAGATTCTGTTATTGGTGAACGATAGATCTCTATGCCTCCTAGAATTGATTTCAAAGCAAGGTTGGTTAGAGAAGTTCCATGTTGAACTAGGACTCCAGGAAGCACAGTACTCTCTTTCTTGGTTCATAGTTGATGAGAGATATTAGATCTACTCAGATTCAACACCAAAATAACCCACGATGGAACACTTGAATTCATAGCATCTTAAGCAACGTGAGATTTTGCGATTTTAAAGGAGTACGGTGCAATCTTCTCCAAAAATATTATACGGAGTTTTTCCTATTTCAGGTATGTTAAGGCTATCCCTTCTTTCTTTTTGGCATGATCCAAATTATACTGAAGAAACGAGTAAATACACAGTTTTTATAAATTATTTTATTCATAGAAATAGTAGGGGTGTCTATATTCTTGATTCCCCATGAGAATTATTATTATCTTCTGTTCATGGGTCTCGAAAATACGTATGTTGGTAAAGTTTGTTTCATGATATTAATCAGAGGCATAATTGCCTTATGACGTACCGAGAAATTTTATTGACGTATTTTATATGCATTTCATGCATTTACATATGCACATTGACCCATGACCAGATGACGTTATATACACGTATATATGTAAATATATGTATATGAAATACGGGAAAAGGTTACGGCGTTATATACGCACCACCACCTGATCAACTGGTATATGATGATGATGTTGCCCACAGTGGCTGAAATATGGTTCAAACGGCGTTATATACGCGTATATATGTATGTATATTCAAACGGCATTATATACACGTATGTATGTATGTATATATATGTATATGGGATATGGGAAAGGTTATGGCGTTATATACGCACCACCACCTGATCAGCTGGTATACGATGATGATTTTGCCCACAGTGGCCGATATGATATGATGTGATGCCTTCAGAGGCTGATGATGTTATGGAACATGTACCTATGCACGACATGACATTCATACGCATATGCATGACGCTAAAAGTAATTTATGATTTACAAAGTTATTCAGACTTACAGGTTGAGTCATGTACTCTATATGTCATCCATGTCTCTTATGTATTTATTTATGTGCCTTACATACTCAATATATTATTCGTACTGATGACCCTTTTTGCTTGGGGACGCTGCGTTTCATGCCCGCAGGTCCCGATAGAAAAATTTAGTATACCTATAGATTCACAGAAAGACATCATATTAAGCTCTGTATATATTTACAAGTAAGGCCTACAATTGGCTAAAAACTGGAGGAAAAAAAAAGAGACCCATAAGCTCACTTACAAGGTCAGAGTCGTACAAGCTGCATGATAAAAAGTAGCAACAATTACGAGACCGAAAGAATTCCGATCATAAGTCGTGGGGTGAGAAAAAGGCCTAAAAGGGGGGGAATGCCCTGGCCTTTGAATTTAATCGCAGAACAGCTGCCTAGATGTCAAGGAGAGAAATAAAGTATTCGGAAGACATAGGCTACGAAAATGATGAGTGCATCACTCAACATTCAAGGACGAATGTTCCAAAGGGGGAAATGATGTTACACCTCACGATTTCGCATGTGAAAGTGCGCCATAAATAAATTAATGACAACTCGAAAATGAGATGTTACAAGCCGCATTTTCGTACGATAAAATTTCGTCATAAGTAAATCGACGTAAGTTCGGGAATGAGATTATTGTGGAATTATAAGTATTGTGTTATTCAAACAAGTGATGAGTAAATTCGTGAATGTGAGGAAGTAAGCAAATAGAAGAAAATGAATTTCGTCGAAATTTAAAATTTTGGGATAAAATTCGGGCCGAGCATTAATACCTAAATATTTATAAACTAGTACCATACAAAGTACCACATGACCATGATATTAAAGTGTATAAAGTATATTAAAAATGAGTAGAATTTTAAGTAATTTAAAATAATTTTTAATTGTGCAGGTAATGATTAATTATCGGGTAACAAGACATTATCTAATTAATAAATTAGTGGATAAAGATTTAAAAAATCCACCCATCCGTGACGTGGCAGCAAACCACTTCCTAAGAGATATGACTCTCAGGCATTTGTAATTAGGTGGCAAGATAACCAAGACACCTCTCTTATAATATTTTATTAGTTAGCAACCTTAGTAACCAAAACATATCTTTCTAACAAGACACTTCCCTTTTGCAGAGTTACCAACAACTATTCGTACAAAATTCCTACAAAACTTCTTACCCAAAGTTGTGACCATTTTAAGTATTCTTACACAAATTCTTGAAGCGTCATTTTTATATACACGCCAAGAGTAAATTGATAAAACTCATTGGGAAAAGAAGATAGATGAGATTGAGATAGTGAATAAGGAAAATTATTGTGCTAGATTCTGTTATTGGTGAACGATAGATCTCTATGCCTCCTAGAATTGATTTCAAGCAAGGTTGGTTAGAGAAGTTCCATGTTGAACTAGGACTCCAGGAAGCACAGTACTCTCTATCTTGGTTCATAGTTGATGAGAGATATTAGATCTACTCAGATTCAACACCAAAATAACCCACGATGGAACACTTGAATTTATAGCGTCTTAAGCGGCGTGAGATGTTGCGATTTTAAAGGAGTACGGTGTAATCTTCTCCAAGAATATTATACGGAGTTTTTCCTATTTCAGGTATGTTAAGGCTATCCCTTCTTTCTTTTTGGCATGATCCAAATTATACTGAAGAAATGAGTAAATACACAGTTTCTATAAATTACTCTATTCATAGCAATAGTAGGGGTGTCTATATTCTTGATTCCCCATGAGAATTATTATTATCTTCTGTTCATGGGTCTCGAAAATACATATGTTGGTAAAGTTTGTTTCACGATATTAATCAGAGGTATAATGGCCTTATGACGTACCGAAAGATTTTATTGACGTATTTCATATGTATTTCATGCATCTACATATGCACATTGACCCATGACCAGATGACGTTATATACGCGTATATATGTAAATATATGTATATGGAATACGGGAAAGGGTTACGGCGTTATATACGCACCACCACCTGATCAACTGGTATATGATGATGATGTTGCCCACAATGGCTGAAATATGGTTCAAACGACGTTATATACGCGTATATATGTATGTATATTCAAACGACATTATATACACGTATATATGTATGTATATATATGTATATGGGATATGGGAAAGGTTATGGCGTTACCACCACCTGATCAGCTGGTATACGATGATGATTTTGTCCACAGTGACCGATATGATATGATGTGATGCCCTCAGAGGCTGATGATGTTATGAAACATGTACCTATGCACGACATGACATTCATACGCATATGCATGACGCTAAAAATAATTTATGATTTACAAAGTTATTCAGACTTACAGGTTAAGTCATGTACTCTATATGTCATCCATGTCTCTTATGTATTTATTTATGTGCCTTACATATTCAGTATATTATTCGTACTGATGTCCCTTTTTGCTTGGGGACGCTGCGTTTCATGCCTGCAGGTCCCGATAGACAGGTCGAGAGCCCTCCAAGTAGGCTATCAGCTCAGCGGAAGATGTTGGTGCCCTCCATTTTCTTCGGAGTTGCTTGTTTGGTTAGTATGATTTAGACGTGTATTGTTTGGAATGGCGGGACTCTGTCACGACCTTTACGACATTTATGTACTCTTAGAGGCTTGTAGACATATGTCGTGTATGTGAAAGATTTTACGGCCTTGTCGGACTATATTTTGAGTTATTAAATGATTATGTTGGCTTATTAGGCTTGTATGTCACGTGTATATGATGATGTAATAACAAAGATACGTTACGTTGGTACTCGGTCGAGTAAAGTACCAGGTGCCCGTCGCGACCCATCGGTTTGGGTCGTGACAGCTACAACTAACTAGATGTGGTTTGGGCTCTTCTATATTTACTCTCAGTTGTTGTATTTGCTTAGAACTCTCAATTGGTTTAGGAATCTTGTATTATATATGATTTATCATTGTATGAGAAGTAACAGAGAGCTTAAGTTGAAATACTTACCAAAAGCCAGTTCAGACTCCTCTTCAACCTCTTCTCTTCCAACCAACATTGTGTACTCTGTAACAGTTCCAATCATGTTTTCTCTCCCTCTTCCAACTCTCTTAACCATGCCCATCACTTTATATCGATCAAACTTACTTTCACTAATTACTTATTTTGGAAAACGCAATTGTTGTCGTTCCTGTGAGGTCAGAATCTTCATGGTTTTACTGACGGATGAAATCCATGCCCACCTTCTTTCCTTCCTGTTGAAAATTAGGAAACTATTAAACCCAACCCAGACTATACCACTTGGATCCAACAAGATCAAATTATCATGAGATTCCTTATATCTTCTCTTTCGGAAGAAACCGAAGCAACCTTGTCTTCTCCTTCCAATACTAGAGTCCTTAATCTCCATATGTAGTTGCAAAATCTTAAACAAGATGACCTTACTGTCACACAATTTCTCCAAAAGGCAAAGCTTTTGTCTTATGAGTTAGCATTTGCAGGGCGAGCCTTGAATGCTTCGGATTTTAGTGTTTATGTGTTTAAAGGGTTGTTGTCAAGGATATTGTTACTACGTTATCTGCGCGACCTAAACCAGTTTCTTACTCCGAGCTTCATAGCCTATTGCTGAACCATGAGTTTATTCATGGCTCATCCATGTCCTCCTTATCCCTTGCTTCAGGCGTTACATCTCATACAACATCGGCTAATGTTTCTCAACGTTCATTTCATGGTGATAAACACAACCTTGGTTAGATCAATACTAATTCTCAAAGGGGCCGTGGCAGATCGTACCAAGGTCAAGGGGGTCGTGGTGGTCACAATCAGTATCATCGTAACACTTATAGTAATAACTGCTCTCCAATGGGTCAACTTTGGAATTCAAATAATGATGGGAGAGTAAGGTGTCATATATGTAATGGTACTAATCATCAAGCCGCGACCTGTTTTCAACTCTACAACCACACTATAAATCCTTCTACTCATCTCACTCATCAAGCACCGATTCCGTTGACTCAAAACTGGTTCCCTGACACAGGCGCAACTCATCATATTACACCATACCTATCAAGCTTTACTCATGTTGAGGAATACAAAGGCCCGGACCAATTACATGTTGGTAACAGACAAGGTTTGCCAATCCTAAATACTGTTAGTGCTTATTTCTCAAATCCCTCTAACTGTATTTTTTCCTTAAATAACATTCTTCATGTTGCCTCTATAACTAAGCATCTTATCTCTATTCAAAAGTTTGCTTGTGATAATAACTCTTTCTTTGAATTTTATCCGGATTATTTTCTTGTCAAGGATCGAGACTCCAGGAATCTGCTTCTTTCCGGTCAGAGTGCTAATGATCTTTACACCATGTCCATCAAGCCACAGTCCTCCAGTCATCCTTCAGCTCTCACAACCACCAAAGTCTCATCCTCATGTTGGCATCTTCGGTTGGGTCATCCACATCAAAAATTCCTTAGCCAAGTGTTATCTAGACATCAACTTTCCAGTTCTAGTTTTAGATTACAAAATTTATGTACGGCTTACTAGCTTGGCAAGTCCCATAAAGTGTCTCTTTCCGTTCGTATCAATAAAAGAACTTCATTTTTGCAACTTATTTTTGTGGATGTTTTGGGACCTTCCCCTTTTCTGTCATCTCAAGGACATCATTTTCTTCTAGTGTTCGTTGATGATTTCTCTGGTTATACGTGGCGCTTTCCAAATTTCAGAATGTCCGATGTGCTATCTATTTTTACTCAATTTCAAGTTCTTGTTGAAAGATAATTTAATACAAAAGTTAAGACAATCCAAACTGATTGGGCAGTGAATTTCACCCTTTATCAACTCTTTGTGCTAAGTTAGGCATCATTCATCGCCTTTCATGCCCTCACACTCATGAACAACAAGGAAAGTTTGAGCGCAAGCATAGACACATTGTTGAAACTGGATTAAGTCTCATGGCACACAGTTCTACTCCTTCAAAGTATTGGCATTTTTCCTTTGATACCGCTGTTTATTTAATTAATCGACTTCCCACGCCTACTATTGATGGGAGATCACCCTTTGAAGTTGTGTTTTGTACTCCACAAGATTATCATTTTCTTAAAGATTTGTATATCTTTGTTTTCCATACCTACGTCCCTACAATCGCCACAAAATGAATTTTAGGAGTCAACCTTGTTTGTTTTTAGGGTACAGTCCTTCCCATCATGGTTATCAGTGTCTTGATACAAGTGCTGACAAATTGTACGTTGCACGCCATGTTCACTTTGATGAAACTCAATTTCCCTTTTCCATCAAGTCTATTCTTGGTCCACCTTCTCCTAACAGTCTGCATCCTTGGGTTTCAGCTCCTCTAACATTACCATCTTCGCCATCCTTCCAGCCTTGAGTCCTACTCCTCAAATGTCATCTGTTAAATCCCCAGGACTAATAAGATCCCCTTCTACTCCCCGAACCTCTCCTGTATTAAACTCTTCTCGCTCAATTTCAGCTTCACCTAACTACCTTGTTGATGATCCTCGCTCATCTGCTCCTATAAACTCTTCCTTCCTACTACACCACTAGCTGTTGATTCCTATTTGCATCCTTTAGATAACCACCCTCCCACACTACCTTCTACTACAATGCCTTGACCTCCATCCAACCGTACCCCAAGAGCTGCAAAACCATCTCAACGATTACACACCATGCATCTTCGTCCAGTGTTCAAACGAAAGCATCTTTGTCGTCTTGCTTGCACATAAACCACTACTACAAGCCCATATCCCTCCATTGAGCCTACCAGCTTTACAAAAGCCTCTAAGTTCAAATAATGGCGTGATTCTATGTCATCTGAGATGATAGCTTTGTTCAAAATCAAACATGGTAGTTGGTTCCCTTCAATTCCTCCATGAACACTCTAGGGTGCAAATGGATCTTTCGGATTAAAAGAAACTCTGCTGGAGATATTGAGCGCTATAAGGCTCGCTTAGTTGCCAATGAATTTCATCAGGTTGAGGGTCAAGATTATCATGAAACATTCAGTCCGGTCATCAAGCCCACGACAATTCGAATTATATTATCATTGGCATTAGGTGTTCAAAATGCTTTTATACATGGTGAACTTCAAAAGGATGTCTATATGGTTCAGCCTCCAGGTTTTGTTCATCCTTAATTCCTAACTCATGTTTGCAAACTTCACTAATCTCTTTACGGTCTTAAGCAAGCTCCACAATCTTGGTATACCAAGTTTCATCAGTTTCTCATCTCTGTTGGTTTCACCACCTCTAAGACTGATGTTTCTTTGTTTATCTACTCTCATAACAATGTGATTGTCTGCCTATTAGTCTATGTGGATGACATTGTGCTCACAGGAAACTACTATTCATTTATTGACTCATTTGTTCAAGCTCTGGGTCGTGCATTCTCCATAAGGGACCTTGGACCATTACATTACTTCTTGGAATTCAGGTGTGACGCAATAGTGATGGTATTTGGCTCTCTCAATCTCAGTATATCCAGAGTATCCTCACCAAAGCTAGTATGATTCACCGTAAGCATCTAAGCTCACCCATGGCCACAAATGCAAAGCTTCACAAAGGTGACAGTCCTGACTTTGATGATCCAAGTCCTTATCGACAAGTTGTTGGTTCTCTTCAATATCTTACTTTAACAAGGTCGGACATATCCTTTGTCGTAAATAAAGTGTTCCAGTTTATGCACAATCTATTGTTAAACCAGTGGGCTGCTGTGAAGCGCATCCTTAGATATCTGCAGTACTCTAGATCCATGTCATTTCTCATTTCAAAGGCTTCTAACCTTATTTACAAGCTTTTACAGACTCCGATTGAGCTGGTAGTATTGATGATCGCAAGTTAACAGGTGGCTATGCAATATACTTTGGCCCGAATCTGATATCCTGGTAGTCCTGCAAGCAACGAACAATAGCACGTTCTTCTACCGAGTCTGAGTACAAAGCATTAGCTGATGCTCCTACAGAATTGACGTGGACTCAATCTTTGATGTTTGAGCTTGGAGTTCAGCTGCCTTGTGCTCCAATTTTATGGTGTGATAAAATTGGTGCTGCATACTGATAAGTCAGGATTTTAGCCTAATATTTGCTCTCTTTTACTTAAGTTTTGAATTAAAAATGCGTAAAGGTATTCCCGAAAACTAACTTAATGTGCTTGTTTGCAGGGTTTGATCAAAATGAGGCAAAGAAACCATAATCAAGTCAAGAAGGAGTCAAACTTGCACAAATCAAGGCTGGGAACTGAGCGCTGAGAGCAGTAGAAATACGCGGCCGTGTGAGGACCACCGTTGAGGAGGCTATAAATACGTGGTCCGCGAAAGTGAGATTCAGAGAGGCTGTTTTGGGGCACAAGATTGATCGCTGACCGCGATGGAAAAGCGCGACCGCGTAATATTTGGCGCGCCCGCGAGGGTATTTTCGTGAGATCGTACTTCGAGGTGCAAGTTAAGCTTAACTGAAGAGCGAGACCCGCGTCAAAATTACACGGTCGCGAATTAAGCTCACGCGAAAGCGGTAGATTTTACACTGTCTGTGAAACAAGTCCCAATGCAGGTTCAAATATGAAGAAACACGGACCGCGTTCATTATTACGCGGCCGGGAAAGCTCAAACGCAGACGCGGTCAGAATTACGCATCCGCGAATCCACCGCTGGGGTATTTTTTTTCTGAAAATTTTAGCTTAGTATAAATAGACCTTTTTGAAAATTTTAGGTTAAGTTTTGTTTAGCAGAGCACATGAACGGCGGTTTTTACCCTTTTTTGGAAATTTTGTAGTAGATTTCTCTTCAAACTTTAGATTTTAATCTTCTACTTTAATATTATGACTCATCTTTCATCTTTATCTTTGATTTCTGCTGATATTATGAGTAGCTAAACCCCATAGTTAGGGTTGTGACCCAACCCTAGTGTGGGTATATAATGGGTCTTGAATTTTAGGGTTTAATTATTTATGAGTTAGTGCTATTTAGCTTAATTCATGCTTGAACTGTAGAATTGGTGGTTGCAAACACTGATTCATACCTTTATGACTTAGGCTCTTCATGAGAAAGAGGGACTAAGTCTAGGAAAATCAGGCTAATAAGGAATTGTGGTGAATTCAAGAGATTGATAGCCCCAATTAAAGGGTTAAACCTAGAGATAGTAATACCCGACTTGATCCAGTATCAATTGCATTGCATGAACACCCATTGGACTTGAGAAAGACAAATTGGGTAAAGTCACTCAAACTATCGAGAGGTATAGAGTGAGCACTTATGTGTGATGGTTATATCACGACCCCAATCAAAACAAGCTTGCCCTAGACTCTAAATACCCGTTAGATATCCACCTAGGCGGAAGTCACTACCCTAGTGCCTTTTAAACACCTGAAATTTCACCAAAAATATCGTACTTATCTTACTCTTAGTATACAATAGTATAAAATTGGAATAAAATCAATCACTACAATGTTCGGAAGTGCAATTAGGAACAACACACGCCTCTAGATTAGTTAGATACCTAACTCCAAATCAATTAACTCCTGGTGGATATCGGTCCCCACCTTGTTGGGTAAAACTGCATCGACCATCCTTGTTACTCTATAGTGGTCTAGATTTGGCACGATCATATACCTGTCTATTAATCCTATTTTTCGCTCTCGCACTAAAACGTTAAGATAGATTTTTATTTTGCCCGAGATGAAGTTGCGACACGTGACCTGCTAGTTTAGTTCCTCTCTTCCAAAGATCAAGTGGCTGATATTCTCACAAAACCACTGTCTACGACAAGATTTCAGTTTCTCCGGGACAAACTGAAGGTGAAAGACCGACCTTCAGTTTGCAATGAGGGTATTAGACCTACCTTATATTCTAGACATTCCCTCGATGTTACAGCTAACTAGATGTGGTTTAGGACTCTTCTATATTTACTCTCAGTTGTTGTATTTACTTAGTCTCAATTGGTTTAGGCTCTTGTATTATATATAATGTATCATTGTATGAGAAGTAACATAGAGATTTAGTTGAAATACTTACCAAAAGCATGTTGTAATACAGATAAATACGATAATAGAAGTACAAGAAATAATAAATAGTTGAAATAAATCAAAAGGTAAGAAACTATAGAGAAAGATAAGTTGATATAAGATATCGAAAATTGTTGCATTGCTTCAATATAATGATTTCTTGTTGTAATGTTTGATATTTTGAAGAAGACAACTTGTAAGCCACGATAAGTTGGTGATTAATAGACTTTTCAATATTGAGAATAAGAACAGTAAATGAGAATAAAAATGGAAATATAAAATATTAATGTGGTCCCGTATTAGTTGTCATGATACAAATGTGGAAAGCTACCCTACCCATATAAGGAAACAATTTATTAAAAATTACTCCATTCTCTAATTATTACAACGATCCTACGTTAAAATTATTGTACTTTCGCTGCATAAATTCTTTTTAAATTTAAATGCACACACATTTTATTTTAATAATACATATAAAATACATTTTAAGGAAAAAATAGGGCCCCAAGCGATTGCTTCACTGGCCTTATAGTCGAGCCACCCATAGAGTATTACTTATGGGTTCGAACGCATACAATAGTTTTTGATTATAACACATATTTGTATTTAAAAATTTATTAAAAAAAGAATAGTCTGGTGCACTAAGTTTAGTTATGTGCGGGATCCGAAGAATAGCCGAACCACTATGGTCTAATTGTACGTAGTCTTACCTGCTTTTTATGCAAGAAGGTATTTTCACAGCTTACCTGTGACCTCTTGGTCACATGACTTCAATTTTACCAGTTACGTCAACGTCACAACCTGGAATTGCCACCTTCAGAACTGTGATGGCGCCTAACATTTCACTTACTAGGCAAGCCAATTTTAGAGGATCTTAAGCCAATTTTAATCAATTACGAGAAGTAAAAAAAATTAAGCCGAATTGAATTTTTTACTGAGTGCGGAATAACATAAACATCTTTAATATCTATGTACAACCCGGATCTGGATTCACAATTCATGAGCTTCTAAAGTTTCTACAAACATGATTTTTGAAATAAAAACAACTGTCTTGAACGAAAAATAACAGTAAACTAAGGGAAATGGAAGGGGACTTCAAGGCATGCGGACTCCAGCAGAATTACCTCGAGTCTCCAAAAGAAAATCCAAGATGAAACGTCTCACGGACAACTGGGAACAATACCAAAATCTGCACAAGAAGTGCAGAGTGTAGTATGAGTACAACCGACCCAATATACTCCGTAAGTGTCGAGCCTAACCTCTACGAGGTAGTGACGAGGCTATGAAAAGACACCACGTAAAATTAAACCAGTGCAGATAAAAATATACATACAACACAATAACAAGTAAAAGCTAAACATGTGATTTTTTTGGGAGGGGGCATGCGAAAAAGGGGCACAAGATACGATAAACACTACAAGGAATGATAACAAGAAACAATCAATAACCTTTAACTAGCAAAATGAATAAATTATAATGAACAATACTGTACAACATTACCTTTCGTGCTTTTACTCCCAACCTCACTTTGAAACAAGAATATCGGCATGATATCACCCTTCGTACTTTTACGCTCAACCTCACTATGAAACAATAATATCGGCACGACATCACCCTTCGTGCTGTTACTCTCAACCTCACATGAAACAATAATAACTACACGACATCAACTTTCGTGCTTTTACTCTCCCTTCATCATAATCAATAGATACTCACGACATCACCCTTCGTACATTAACACTCTCCCTTACCATATAACAATGAACATCAACAAAAGGAAGACAGAATAAGCAAGAACATGCTATCAACAATGTTTTCACAATACCATCCTCAACTTCGGAAAACAATACTCAAATATCTCAAATAACTCATAAATACGAAAAAGAACGATCAGTTTAATAATTAACTAGACTAAGCATGGTTATCAAGATCAAGGAAAGAAATAAACTGCAAGAAAACAAGTTCCACCGCATGCTTTGAGCGAACAACAACAAATAAGTACTCGTCACCTCACATATACGTTGTACTAGACATTTAAACATGTAGCAAATAGGCAAACAAGTCCTAATCCCTCAAGTCAAGGTTAACCACGATACTTACCTCGCTTCAAAGACCAATTCAAAGCTCTACCGGGGCCTTTCCCTTAGAATCCGCCTCCAAACCAATCGTATCTAAGCACGACTAACTCAATAATATCAAGTAGTGCTAAAGGAATCAATTACAATGCATAATTTAGAATTTTCAAACTTTTTCCCAAAAAGTCCAAAATTAACCCCGAGTCTGTTTGATCAAAATCCGAGGTTCGGGCCAAAATTTATTTACCCATTCACCCCCGAACCCAGGTATATAATTTGTTTCAAAATTCGACCTCAATTTAAGGTCTAAATTCCAATTTTACAAAAATCTCTAATTCTACCCAAACCCCCAATTTCCACCATGAAAATCATAGATTTTAGGTTGAAAACTTTTGAAATGTAATGGGTAATTGAAAGAAAGTAGGTTAGAATCACTTACCAACAAATTGGGGAAGAAAACTCTTGGGAAAATCGTTTCTAGGGATTTCTAGTTTTGAAATTTTGATAGAATGGCAAAACTCGGTAACTGGTTCTGTTTTTAATCACTGGGTGTCAGGTATTCATCGCGTTCGCGTGAAACCTGACGCGTTCGTGAAAAGCAAAGCCTAGTGGCTTACGCGTTCGCGAGGGGTTGCATGCGTTCTTGATGGTTATCCCCCCTGGCCATCGCGTTCGCGAGCCTGGGCTTGCATTCGCGTAGAATAAACCCCTACTCCCCACCCAGACCCCTTACTCATCGCGTTCGCGTAGAGCTGGACGCGTTCGCGAATGGTGGTCCCACCACTGCTATGCGTTGCCGTCCTCAGCCTCGCGTTCACGTAGAAGAAAAACCACCCAAGCCCAGATTCCCCTTCGCAATCGCGAGAGAACAACATCAGATGACAGCTGAAGCTTAAAACAGCCCAGATTTTTCTAAGTTCAAATGGTTCGTAGGCTATCCGAAATTTAGCCGAGCCCTCGTGGCTCCTAACCAAACATGCACACAAGTCTAAAAACATCATACGAACTTGCTCGCGCGACCAAAATACCAAAATAACATCTAGAACTATGAATCGGACACCAAACTAGTTGAAAATTTCAAGAAAACTTTAAAACTTCTATTTCAACAACCGGACGTCCGAATCACGTTAAACCAACTCCATTTCTCACCAAAATTGATAGACAAGTCATAAATATAGCAATGAACCTATACTGGGTCCGTATTTAGGTTTCGGAACCCAGTATCAACAAATTCAAACATCGATCAATTGTTTAAAATCAGTAAACCTTTAAACTTTCAACTTTCGACGAAAATCAATAGCTCGAGCTAGGAACCTCTGAATTTGATTTCGGGCATATTCCTGCGTTCCAAATCAAGATACGGGCCCACCGAGACCGTCAAAACATAGATCCGGGTCCGTTTGCTGAAAACGTTGACTGAAGTCAACTCAAATGAATTTTCAAGACGAAATTTCATATTTTATCAGTTTTTAACATAAAATAAAAGCCTTCCGAAAAATTACCCGGGCTGTGCATGCAAATCGAGGAATGCTTAAAGAAGCTATTAGAGGCTTCAAAACACAGAATTAGGTTCTAAAACTCTAGATGACTTATCAGATCATTACTGTCAAAACTTCCCTGTATATTAAAAAATTTATTAAATATATATAAATATTTAACTCAGTAATTAAGACGTGATAGGGTTTGTAGGCAAGTTTAGACTCTACCTAGAGAGATGATTACATTGTGGGTATAAATGGCAACACGTATTGGAAAGGCAAACGTGACTATATATAATAAAACTAAAATCGAGGTTTAGTTTAACTGCTAATCATTAGTCTCCGCTGGTCGCTTTAACCTAGATAACATTACTAAAGATTTTTTCACAGTCCCTCTAAGCTAGTAGAAAATATACGAAATACTACTCCACTCATTGCTTATTGGTATTTTACATTCTACCAATACCAAAAAAGACAAGCAAAGGTACATGTATAGAGTATTAGATTATTAAGCTAGTGTTCGGATATAGATTTAGTTAAAATTAATTTTTTTTTTTTGAAGTTGTATGTGTTGAAAATAAATTTTGAAATTCAAATAACATACGTTTTATTTGAGAAAAGGTTGAAATTTTATGAATGGAAGAAAAAAAATCAAAAACTGCTCTAAATCAGTTGTTGGGAACTTTTAAAAACTGATCATATTCCATGAACAAATAATATTTTTAATTTTATTTTTTTTTGAAAAAAAAAATAAACAGCCAAAACCTGTGGTCAAAAGGGCCTAATACTGTTATAAGTATACTAAAGGGTTCAGCATAATTCAAATGTAAAACCAGGAAAAAATGATCATTCGTGCTTAACTAACTAATCTTAAGAATTTCTAACCTTTATTTTGAAAGTGACATCCATGTTCGGTTAATGTCGCGCATCCACTTTATAAACTTTAACGTGTCCTAGTCATTTAAAAATTGAAAAATATAAATACTACGTCTTTAACTCTATATTTCCTGATGAAATTAAAAACAACCAAAAGTTTGAATCCCTTAGACTAAAGAAATACAAGATGAAATATTACGCTAGCGTTTGACCATAATTTTTTAAATTTGTTTTGAACAATCTGATTTGGGTGAAGTTTGATTTGAAGATGAAAATGTACTTGGACATAAGTTTTCAAAATATATTTCACTTTTTTTTTGAAAAAAAATATGAAACGTGACTTATACCCACAAGTTCTAAATACTATCACAAATACCCAACAATACTTTTATCAATAACATTCATTATCTTGTCGCAAACCATAGTCCTGAACATAAATAAAATTAGTACAAATTTATCATTTTTATAATAAACTACATAATACACTATCAGATGACCGAGAAGACGAAGCAGCATTGTTACAGAATAATAAATTGTGGTTTTCTTTTATAAAATATAAAATTTTGAGACAATTTTTAAAAAATGTAATAATGATATTTTGGGCTAAAACCAGCTCTTGAGCTAATTTTGGGATTTGAATTTTGAGGTTTGAAAATTTGACAAAATGTAAATAAAGTTTATGAACAAACATGTGTTTGCAAGGAAAGTTCCTTTATTGAAGTCAAGGTTTAATATGTTTAATTAACAAAAGTTTCTTGGCCATGGGCTGCTGAGTGCTAGTTTAATAGAGGGGGATTTGCACTCGTACCTATATTTGTGCCATCTTTTAATCAGTATTCTATTTTAAATTTATTTTAATTTAATAGTCAGTTGATAAAAAATATCACGATCCAAAATTTCACCGGAAACGTCATGATTGTACTTAGTCTCTAAGACTAAGTAAACTGATTATAATTACACTTCAAGACCTTTTTTTTAAAAAAGTAGAAATTATTACAAGAGATAAAAATTGAAATAAGTGTCAGAATTAACAGCGAAAATAATCAAACAACCTCCCAAGACTGGTAATACTGAGTCACGAACTTTAACTAAATACATGAAATGATCTCGAGGATCGAATATACAATACTGTTCGAATAAGAAATTAAAAATACAATAAAAATGGAAAGACTACGAGGGACTGCGACGTTCAAGCAGCCCTACCTTGAATCCTTGCGATCACAGTCTAACTTTGACCAAGACCGATATCTCCAACACCTGACTCTACACAATAATATGTAGAAGTGTAGTATGAGTACACCACAGTCAGTACCCAACAAGTATCAAGACTAACCTCGGTGGAGTAGTGACGATGTACAATCAAGACACTCGCTATCTAAATAACATGTGCAATATAGCATACAAAAATGATAGGAAACAAATAACAAAAATAGCAACAATAATCATCCAGGAAAATAAACAGTAGAGCAACAAGAACACTATAAATATTGCTCAACAAATAATAAATACAAATACAACCAATTAATTAAGTTCTTCAAATATAAATCTTTCACCTATAAGTTTTTCAAATAATAATCTTTAGAATAATCCTTTCCAATAAATAAATTTCAAATATACTCCCTTCAAATAAATATCTTTCAAATACGATTCTTTCAAATAAATATCTTTCGAATATAATTCTTTCAAACAATTATCTTTCGAATATAATTCTTTCAAATAAATATCTTTCAAATATAATTCTTTCAAATAAATAGTCACCCTGTGACACCTCATTTTATAATCAAAATATACGGGTCTCAGTCCACTTTCATATTTTCACAGCACCTAGTGCCAATATCTTTATCACAACTGCACGGACAACTCAAGTGTTAATATCATCATCATTTACTCCCGGCAGCTCGTGTCCACATTTCATATCACAACCACACGGACAATTCATGTGCCAATATTAATTTCATCATATATCTCCAGCACCTCGTGCCCACATCATAATCCGTCCGGCAACATCCACCGACTCATAATTTCAACGTATATCTGACTATGATCAAATTTACTGAATTTATAAGATAAATTGTACGATATAAAAAAGAAGTCACTAGGAAATCACAATATTACATAAAAATTACCAATACAAAATCCTTACATCACCACATATCATCCCTGACAATAGCCACCCTTGTCTCTCCTATATCCACCCTTATCGCTCCTATATTAACCTCCCTTATCGCTCTGTTTAATAGCCACCCTTATCGCTCCGTCCAGACAATATCCTAACACATAACCACAATGAAGTGCTACCATTATACCCACATAATATCAGTAGTGGAATGCCACCCTTATCCGTCGCATAACAGTCACCCAAATCACACAACAATTTACACGAATATTACCACGACAACACAAAATAATAAATCATATTATAAATTGTTCATAGGCCACAACCAATTCCAAAGATACAACAAAGTCAACTAATTTCATAGCAAATAGCCCAAGCCTCCACATAAAGTATATAAAACCTCGATAACAACAACAAAGATATAAAATGAACTCAGCGCAATACGATATCTTCTTTAATCCAAATTTTTAATAAATATATTAATCCCTCAATTTAAACTTACTTAATTAATCATTTGTATATGGAAAAATATAATTATTTTCAAAAAATATCAAATCAACACACACTCGGAATTCACATGAAAATCCAAATGAACATTACACCAAATTATACAAACTCGACAAACAAAGAATGAGGAATGGCAAATCAAGAATTTACTAAGTTCCAATAATTTCTCACTTTAATACATAAGGGTGTCTATGAAATTTACTCGATATAATTTGCACATATAACCCAAGCACCTACTCGTCACCTCGCGTACATGGTATTCATTCACACAATTCTCACATAAGACTCAATGCCTAAGGGGTAATTCCCCCACTCAACGTTAGACAAGATACTTAATTTTTTGAAGTTATGCCGAATTGCCGATATTCCAAAATTGCCTTCTTACTTGAATTGACCTCCGGACAGCTCAAATCTATCCAAATTAAGTGTATAACTTCATTAAAATTCATCGGAAACAATTCCGGATAATATAACGTCGACTTAAAATTTTATTCTAAAAGTTCAACCAAAATTCAACGCGGGACCCATTTCGGTACAAGTTCAACCATACCAATTTTATCAAATTCCGATAACAACTCGACCTCCAAATCTTAAATTTTCGTTCTTAAAAAGTTTTGTAAAAATCTTGATTTCTTCCATATAAATCCGAATTAAATGATGAATATAACCTGAGTAGAAAAACTTCCGGATATAGGACACTTACTTGAGTAGCAATCGTGAAGAAATCCTCAAAATCGCCCAAGAACCGAGATCCAAAAATTCCAAAACGAAATGGCGAAATGACTGATCTTTGGTCCCAAATGTTTTGTCCAGTTTCGCACCTGCGGACTAATTTGCGCTCATGCGTAGTCACTTCTACGCACAAGTGTTTCTTGTACGATCCACACTGCCCAGGCCAAGCTCGCACCTGCAGAATGCCGCATTTGCGCTCATCGCTTCTGTGATGGCCAGTGCGCATCTGCGATGGCTTTCGCTGCTGATCCTTCTCCGCCCGCTTCTGCGATCACGCAGGTGCGGGAACTTCTTCGCATCTGCGTCTCCTCCCAGAACACTCCCCAAACTCTTCTGCAAAGAGAATCACGCGATGTTGCTTCTGCATCCAAGTCATCACAGAAGCGATGTACCAGCAGTCCAGAATTCCAGCAGCTCCCATGTTTAAAAATCAACTCCGTTAACCTTTCGAAATCCACTCGAGACCCTAGGAAACTTAAGATAATATACCAACATGTCCCAAAATACAATATAAACTTAGTCTAGGCTTTATGCCACATCAAACAACGCCGAAATTATGAATCGCGCATTGAATCGAATTATGAGTTTTTAAATCTTCCAACTTCTATATATTTTGCGTTTAAACGTATCAAATCAGTCCGGAATGACTTCAAATTTTGCACACAAGTCATAAATGACATAATGGAGTTGTTCCAATTTCTGGAATAGAAATCCGACCTCGTTATCAAAATTTCAACCTTCGGTCAAACTCTTCAAAAAGCTTTTGTTTCTCAACTTTCACCAAATTGCGTCGAATTGTCCTACAGACATCCAAATCCAAATCCGGACATATGCCTAAGTCTGAAATCACCATACGAAGCTTTTGATGTCATCAAAATTCTATTTCGTGGTCGTTTGCTCAAAAGTCAACTCTCTGGTCAACTCTTTGCATTTAAGCTTCAAAATGAGAATTGTTCTTTAAATTTAACTCCGAATCTTCCGAAAACCAAACTCGACCACACACGCGGGTCATAATACATATTACGAAGCTATTCGATACCTTAAGTGGCTGAACAAGGTGTTAATTCCTAAAACGGCAAGTCGAGTCGTTACGTTCTCTCCCTCTTAAAACATACGTTCGTCCTTGAACGTGCCAAAAATCTTTCTGAGGACATTAAATTACTAAGTGTATTCTTACACACATACTCGTGGGTGATTGTACGCCACCACAGTTTAACATGGGTTCGACAACACCATCTCAGTTGATATTATTACTTTTATCCTAATTTATAAACTTTACGGCCAATTCCTTACACTCAAATAAATTTCAAAAAGGCATGATTTTCATGTTAACACACTATGTTAGTCTCAACCGGTTGTAGAAATTTTGTGCCTACACACACATTATATGTATTCACCTAACCACATCTTTGGTCATAATAGGTGTTCATAATTAATTCCATTATCCTTAATTAATCTCATATTCACAAAACATCTCGTTTTAAATTTTCACAACACTGACAGCAACACGCGAGGCATGAAGACCTGATAACTATTTGCCTGAATTAACGAGTCACATTTAATGCCACCTGGGCACTCACTTTATAGACTAAAACTCAATACTTACAACACAAATATGGCTAAATATGCACAAAAACACATAAAAGAATTATCGATTAAGCTTAACAGGCATGACTCCTTATAAATACTATAGTACAAAATTTTAGTTTCACAAAGGGAGAATTTAAACTCATAAACTTTTTTTCACCACAAGGACCACGTCCTTATATAACTTTCACCGTGGCTTTTAGCCCAGTTTAACTATTTCACATCATATAAAAGAATGCGTGGATATCGTCCTCAATTCTAAATCACAAGTATTTTGCACATTGTGCCAACTGAAATTTTCCATTTCTTTTCTTTATTATTTTTAATAAATTTCATAAACAATTTTCACAACACATAATGAAAACCATACGAATAAGGCATATAATTCATAAAATTGAAATCAGTTATTTCGAAATCACATCAAAACCCACTGTAGTGAGTAATGGAAAGTCACTGTTGGACTTATAGCCCTCAATAGTGTACAAAATAAAAATGATAGACACCGGTAACATCATCAAATCTCCCAACAAGGATAAACATATAAGTGAGTCACAAAATTACGAAGCTCTCCCATAAAAGGAGCATAATAGGAGGACTCAGCTCGATATACAGAACCAAGTTGAGTTAAGAAAATGTTCCTTTATAACAAATCAAGGTCATACCTGTAACGACACCATATGGTGTAGTAGCGTCAGCCATACCATGGAAAGTATATCAACGGGCTGGGCCTCCCCCTCTAGGGCGCCCTTTACCTGTGTATCCTCCACCCTAACTGGATATGTAGGTAGAATAGTAACTGAAATGGAGCCCGTAATCTAAGTGCCCTGATGAAATTTTCCTCTCCCAAGTCTGGGACAATCCCTCATGATGTGCCTAGTATCACCACACTCATAGCAACCCCTCTGTGGTCTCGGTTGCTCATACTGAGTCTGTGTCGAATAACTAGAATAACCGCTGTAGAAATCTCATGTCGGTGGTGCACTATAAGAAATTACTGGAGCACCAGTAATCTGATGAGTGGACTAAGCTGGCTGACTGCTCAAGCCTTCGCCATAATGGGTCATAGTTGAAAAGTAAAATCCACTAAACTCTCCAGAGTTTTGACACCTTTTGGCCTCCTTAGAATCCCTTTCCTCACCTAGAACACCCTCAATCCTCCTCGCAATATTTACTACTTGTTGAAATGGAGTATCAATTTGCAACTCTTGAGCCATGCATATTTTAAGATCATAATCGAGCCCCTCAATGAATCTGCGGACCCACTCTCTGATGGTAGGAACCAAAGTAGGTGCACGACGGGGTAACTCACTAAACTTGATGGAATATTCAGACACTGTCATGGTGACTTGACGTAACCATTCAAACTCTATATGCCACGCGTCTCGGAGAGTCTGAGGAACAAATTCTTTCAAAAATATCTCCGAAAATTGAGCTCAAGTTGGTGGTGCTGCGTTGGCTGGTCTACCCTATTCATAAACTTGCCACCACTGATACGCTGCTCCTGACAGCTGAAATGTAGTAAAGGCAACTCCGCCTACTTCCACAATACCCATGGTGCAGAGGATACAGTGACACTTTTCTAGAAATCCCTGAGCATCCTCTGTAGTTGTACCACTAAAAGTAGGTGGGTCATACCACTTAAACCTCTCCAGTCTCTTTTCTTCTTTTTCTCATGCCTCAGGCCTAACCTCAGACTGAACCGGAAGAACAGGCTGGAGTAACTCCTCTAATTTGTGAAATATTTGGTGAAATAGAGATCAGTCCCGCCTGAGTTAACGTACAAAACATGTTTAGGAACTGTGCTAAAGTCTCCTGAAGTACCAGGGGTAACAACAGGCGCCTCAGGTGCCTGTCCCTCAACTGGAGCCACTTGTTGCTCCTCAAATACTGCTCTGATAGGTGCTCTAGCTGTGACACGTGTCCTTCATCGACCTCTACCTCGTCACTGACCTCTTGCGGCTCTAGCAGGGGGCACGAGTGTCTGTCCAACTGACCCGGTAGCGCGTATCCTCACCACATGTGAGAGAATAAAGATACAAAAGGCTCAAACTCCAAAATAAATGCATTTTACACGACATGAATGATATAAGTGAAATTTTCCTAATAATTCTGTTGCCTATCGAAGATAAGTACAGACGTCTCCATACCGATCCGCAAGACTCTACTAAACTCGTTCGTGACTCATAAAACCCATGAAACTAGAGCTATGATACCAACTGTCATGACCCAAGATCCCACCGCAGGCGTTGTGATGGAACTTAGTCTCTAAGACTAAGTAAACCGATTACAATTACACTTCAAGCCCCCCTTTTTTTGAAATAGAATTTATTACAAGAGATATAAATAGAAATAAGTGTCAAAACTAACAACGGAAATAATCAAACAACCTCCTAAGACTGATAATACTGAGTCACGAACTCTAACTAAATACATGGAATGATCTCGAGGATGAAATATACAATACTGTTCGAATAAGAAATTAACAATACAATAAAAATGGAAAGACTGCAAGGGACTGCGACGACCAAGCAACCGTACCTTGAATCCTTGCAATCACAGTCTAACTCTGACCAAGTCCTATATCTCCAATACCCGCTCTGCACAAAAATATGCAGAAGGTTGTATGATTAAAACACAGTCGGTACCCAACAAGTATCAAGACTATCCTCGATGGAGTAGTGACGAGGTACAATCACGACATTCACTATCCAAATAACCTGTGCAATATAGCATACAAAAATGATAGGAACCAAATAGCAATGATAACAACAATAATCAACCAGGAAAATAAACATCAGGGCAACAAGAACACTATAAATATTGCTCAACAAATAATAAATACAAGTACAAAAATTTAATCAAGTTCTTCAAATATAAATATTTCACCTATAAGTTTGTCAAATAGTAATATTTAGAATATAATCCTTCCCAATTCACATGAAAATCCAAATGAACATTACACCAGATTATCATATAAATACAAACTCGACAAACAAAGAATAAGGCATGGCAAATCAAAGATTTACTAAGTTCCAACAATTTTTCACTTTAATACATAAGGGTGTCTATGAATTTTAACCAATATAATTTGCAAATATAACCAAGTACGTATTCGTCACCTCATGTACACGATTTTTATTCATACAATTTCCACATAAGACACAATGCTTAAGGGGTAATTCGTCCATTCAAGGTTAGGTAAGATACTTACCTTTTTGAAGTTTGGCCGATATTCCAAAATTGCCTTCTTGTTTGAATTGACCTACGGACATCTTAAATCTATCCAAATTAAGTGTATAACATCACTAAAATTCATCAAAAATAATTCTAGATAATATAACGTCGACTTAAAATTTTATTTTAACAAGTCAACAAAAGTCAACACGAGGCCCACCTCTCGGAACCCGACATAATTTTCATGAAATACGAACACCCATTCCAATATGAGTTCAACCATCCCAATTTATCAAATTCCGATAACAACTCGACCTCCAAATCTTAAATTTTTGTTCTTGAAATGTTTTGCAAAAAAATGATTTCTCCCATTTAAATCCGAATCAAATGATGAATATAACCATGTATTTATGAAACATAAACACTTTCAGATATAGTACTGTCACGACCCAAATCGATGGGCCGCGATAGGCACCCGGTACCTTACTCAACCGAGTACCAACATAACGTATCTTTCGTATCATTCCATCATAGGTAAATGAACCGGAGTAAAGCATGAAGGAATAAACTTATACATATGACATACTGGCCTATAAGACTAAAACGAACATTCGTATACTGAATATAGGCCAACAAGGCCATACAATCTTTCATATACATGACATCTGTCTACAAGCCTCTAAAAATACATAATTATCATAAATATCGGGACAGAGCCTCGCCATACCAAACAATACACATCTAAATCATAATGACCAAACAAGAAACTACGGAGCAAATGGAGTGTACCAATATCTTCTGCTGAGCTGATCGCCTACTTGGAGGATTCTCGACCTGTCTATCAAGACCTGCGGGCATGAAGCGCAGGGTCCCCAGGCAAAAGGGACGTCAGTCAAATAATATACCGAGTATGTAAGGAATGAAAATCAGTAAATAATATACATGAGAGAAACATGGAGTAAAAGACTCGACATGTACGTTTTCATAGCTCTGTGAATCATTTCATTTTTATAATGTCATACATGTGCGTATAAATGTCATATCATGCATAGGTATATGCGTCATAGCATCATCAAGACTCTGAGGGGATCCCATCATATCATTTCGGCCACTATAAGCAAATCATCAACGTATACCAGCTGATCAGGTAGTGGTGCGTATATAATGTCGTAACCTTTTCCCATATCCCATATACATATATACGCGTATATAACACCATCTGGTCATGGGTCAATGTACATGTATAAATGAATGCAATGCATGAGAAGTACGTCAATACAATCTCTCGGAACGTCATAAGACCATTATATCTCTGATTAATATCATGAAATAAACTTTATCAATTTACGTATTTTCTGAGACCCATGAACAGACGATAGAATAATAAGACATATGGGGAAGCAAGAACATAGGCATCTCTAGTATTTCTATGAATAGAGTCATTTATGGAAGTTATACTTTTGCTCGTTTCATTTGTATAGCATGGATCGTACCAAAAGAAAGAAGGGATAACCTTAATATACCTGGACCAATTCTTCTGACAATTCCTCCAATACACATCTTTTGCGACGAGCACGTAACGGCGGATCGAATCAGGGAAAAATTCATATAATATTCTTGAGAAAGATTGCATCATACTCTCTTAGAATTGCAAAAATCTCGTTGCTATAACATTACGTAGTATAATTTCGTATGATGATTTATTGGTTGGAGATCCGTTACATTTGTATATGTATAACACCTCCATTTTGGTGAATGTGATCTCAATTTTTGGATGGTTTTTCTTGCTGAAGCAAATCACGTTTTCCCATTCCAGTTTTGTGAATTAAAGAGATGTCTTTTAATATAATTCTTCAACAAGAATGAGATAAGGTGCCCATGTCTTTAAATTTTTTCCACCACCTCCTTAAGCACCTAATTAGATGGCAATTTGCGGCCACAATTCTAGAATCCCACGTGGAAGTGTTGCCCCTTAATGATTATCCAAAATTGTACTTAAATAATTAACCACAAACTTCTAATTAATTGTTAATCTCCCACCAAAATCAATAATAACCCGATTATCCACATAATTAGGAATTATCTCAAATTACTTAAAATACTACTCACTTTTAATACGCTTCATACATCTTACTATCATGGTCATGTGGTACCTTATATGACACTAGTCCATAAATATCGGGTATTATAACTCGGACCGTATTTATCCCAAAATACCAAAATTCATCAAAACTCATTTCCTTCGATTCGCTTACCCTCTCACCTTCACAAATTTATTTATCACTTGTTTGAAATAGAATAATACTTGTAATCCCAAAATAATCTCATTTCCGAACTTACGTCGATTAACTTATGATGGAACTTTAACGTATGAAAATGCGGGATGTAACATCTCATTTTCGAAATTTCATCAATTTGCTTATGGCTTACTTTCATGTACGAAAACACGTGGTGTAACATCATTCCCCCCTTTAGAACATTCATCCTCGAATGTTGATTGATCACTTATCATTCTCATAACTCATAGCTCTTGCAAATACTTTAATACTCTTCTTGCCATTTAGGCAATTGTTCTTTGAATAAATCCAAAGGCCAGGGCATTCCTTCATTTAGGCCTCTTTCTCACACCACGACTTGTGGTTAGAATCCTTCCAATCTCGTAACCGTTGCTACCTTCTATCATGCAGTTGGTACGACTCTTGACCTTGTAAGTGCGCCTATGAAACTCTTCTCTCCCTTTTCCCCAGATTTTAGCCAATCTCTAGGCCTCACTTTGGGGACATATACAGAACTTGACAAGATGTCCCTCTTGGCATATATAGATATACTGAAGTTCTTCACTCGGTACTTTGTCAAACTTACGACTATTATTATATCTTATTTCATAGACCTGGTTATCCATCCGTTATTGATTCACCTCAATATTGATCTACAATCTACCACTGATAACTTGAAACCTCTTACTTAATCACTAGGGCTCACGTTGCATCGTGGAAAATTTGGATTGATTTTCCTTATCCACCTGGGGGGTGATATAATACTATAATTCCATAATCGTATGTGATAACATCACAATGTGATTTACCTTACGTGGTTATTTTAATCCTGTAAATTTTTTGAAATTATTACCCAAACATCATCATTTATCTATCACAATTACACCCTCATTCTATTACCATGGCAGCATTCCACCTCTGCTAAATGCTATTAGACTTAGCCTCCTTTGAGTTCATTCAGGCTATACCGAGCTTTGTATAACTTAGAGAAACCATCATCTCTTCTTGTTTTCATGGGCTTAATCCTGAGGACTTATCCATTCTCGTCACCTTCTCACTCTTCCTTTCTTATTCTTACTCATGTCTTCCTAAAATCTTGTCGCGTTATCATACTTTAGCTTGCGACCTACTTATCTATTTATATTATTCGCCACCTTCCTTCAACTTGCTTGCACCATAGATTTTCTTATGTCATTCTGGAAGATGAAGTGAGATATCACATCGTCTCTAATTGTTCTTTACTTTCTTAATCAGGCTTCTCGATATCTAGAAACCATAGGCTTGAAGAAATGCCACTGACGATGACACGATCATTCTTGGATACTGAATCCCTGCGCTTCTAGTCTTATATCCAAAGTATGAATTGTTCACAACCTTCTGCATTATAGTATCTCGTACGCTGTTCACCTTTACCTTACTTACCTTAAAATCTCGCTTCATATCTTCTATCTGTTTCATGACCTCCCTTCCACATAGATATAGTTCACATCCACAACTTGAAGCTCTATTATAACACTTGCACCTTTGGTGCATACACAATCCGGTGGGAGCTTCATACTGACTTCTTATGAGGCGGGTACTTTACTAATTGGCTCTAATGTAGGGCCATTATAGAATATGATTGTTGTACTATCTCTCTTGTACCTATGATGTTAAAAGTGATTCTTCAATGTTCTCAATCATGATGTCTATAGTTTTCTGGGTCCAATAATCAGACTCCTGATTTACTTTGTTGATGTAACTCTTTAGTTTCCTCTTCCTTCTGATCAGCCTTTATGTAGGTTTAAGTTATCTTCCGATCTGCGGCTCATGGTAATAGTTATTACTTTAGTCTTTCATAGATGCTATGTAATATCCATTATACCATCATCTAACAATTCAATCCTTTGTCTATGACCTGGACTCAATTCTTTCTTTTAACTTATACCAGAATCTTCTACGACCGTATGATTGTCAACATATATGCCACATGGATAATACTCCGAACTCTTAAGTGCGTTCATAATGTAACTAACTCTGGATTATTGATCGAATAATTCCCCCTATTTTTTTCCAGCTTTCTTTAAATGTAAGCAATTACCTTTTCTGGTCGTTCTACCGCTTATTGCATGAATACTTGGCTTGTCTTAGTGCCTACACATATTGGAATTCCATACAACCCATACGATCTTGAATATCACCTTTTTATTTTTTTTCCCGTTCATAGCTATGATAGGGACCACTTTCTTATGGAGTACATACAATTTTGTAGTGAGACTGTTGTTACACGACCATTTCCTCTTTAGGTCACTCTACTTAGGTTGAGGCCTTATTCCTTATTTCCTCAACAAGTCTTTCATTGTAGTACTTAGGGAAGACCCTCTGACTTTTGTAAAGCTGTGAGCTTATTACGTCGTAAACCTAATAGAATTTTTGATGTCCTTCATAGCCTATAATTATCCATAGTTACTTACTTCCACGCCTTGTGCTTGTAGGGTTGTGTCTGAGCTGATATTTTGACTGTCTTCCCAGTGTTACTCTCTTTTATTTCTATAATACTCATACGGTACCTTTAACTACCTTAACTCTTATCTGAATATTTCTCAAGGATCACGATATCATTATCTGCGATACTGGACGTGCTATGTTAGGGTTCACTATGTTTATCTTGCACGATCTGCTGATTTCTCTGTATCCTCTTGTCTAGCCATAACTAGACTCTTCCTGAATTAATTACTAAATGCTCAATTGTCCATTCTCATATCTGTATTCTGCGTAATCCCTCTTGGGTTATTCCCTTTGTCTCAACCTACGTCTCGCACTGGGTCCTTATCTATCAATAACATCTCGGGCAGGAACCCTTACTTCCCCTCCTTGATGTCGGGTTTGCATAATGTTCTGGAATCATAGCATATGTGAAGAATTTGAATAAGTGCAATCTTATCCCTTTCTTGTTTTTATTGCATTCTTCCTTTACCATTCCATAGTTACTAGAACCACTTAATTCTAACTTAATGCCCCATCACTCCATATTCCCTCCTTTAGGGGAATACTAAGATTTAGTGCTACGATGATCTACATATAGATATTTTTACCTCTTCATCTTTGGCGTTTTTCCACATCATCGATGATCCTTACTTGCCTCGCGATAATCCTTCTGTGCCAAGGATAACAAAATTTCTTACTCGCAAGGGTGACACTTAGTGTAATTGGAACATATACTCCCTTAAGCTTAATTTTTCTCTCCTTTATTGCTTTAGGGAAGCGTCTTTCTGAATGACTTTTAAAGAGTATTCTTCTGTCGTCCATTCTATCATCGCCGGGACGCAATATATGAAATTATCATGATGCCGACTATTACTCAGTCCCTAGTTCAGGTTTAGTTTACCTTGTTCATCAGCCCATGCTGATTTCTTATTACCCTGGGGTCTAACCTTTTTTTTCCTTTTGGTAATCACACTGGAGTCACAAACTTATTTCTCAAAATGAGGATATGACTTCATGGTCTATACTTTTTTGTTGTCTCAAGGCCTGTCACCTCTTGTCTTTTCCTTCACTTGGCTATAGATTATGTAATACTGTTATCTTTTTAATCTACCGTTGTCATCCATGTATCATATCTTACTCATAATGCTTCATTGACTCTCTTATTATTTACCTCTAACATTTATGTCTATCACTTTATTCTCAAAACTCGAACAATGCATTCTTTTTCTTTTAGCTCCCCTTGCTCCATCTACTGGCTCTTCGGGTTGCCTTACATTCTTTCTCTACTATGGATAGGAGCCACACTAGGATAATATTTATCCCTTCCAGGCTTCCAATGCCTATCTTTGTAGTACTCATGTACTATTTTAGATTGCACCATCTGGGTGTCTCACCAGGAGATATATTAGAACATTTGCAATATTCTTCGAAAATGTTAACTAACGTAACAATCCATCCACTATTTTAGGTCACTCCAACCCTAGCCAGACCCTAATATCCGTCCTTCTCTTATACTACTTTTGTTAGCCCCTATAGGGTATAAATAAGATGGGTGTGGCCAATTGTACATACCTATATTATTGTTGAAGGTAACTCAAAAGGCTTATATTTCTCTGCCTGAATTGTGAATACTTCTAATCTTTATTAACTAGGCGCCTCGTACCTTTTTTCATTTTTCTTCTTTTACTTGTTGAAACTTGTATCTATCTTCTGAATCTCTCATTACCTTTTCCATAGGGGTGGATAGATATTCTTTCCTTAAGGCTCCTTATCAAGAGGCTTTCATGTCTTAGTACACACACGATCTACTGAATATCTCATATTTATCCATCATAAGCGTGATGCAAAAATTGAGTTCCTCTGACTCAACTCTTCCACATCTATATCTCTTACCAACTATTTTTCTGGATGTAGGCATCATCGTACTATGAATAAGATAGAGTTTAGGAAATTGAGTTCTTACAACTGAGCTCTACCACACGATCTAGAGTAAGAAGAAACAGTGGCAGTCCTAAATTCCCTATAGCCTCCTACTTATAAGTATGGTGCACAACACACCTATAAACAAGACTCTACTAGACACGACTTGTAGACTCCCTAGGATAGAACTGCTCTGATACCACTTTTGTCACGACCCAAACCGATGGGCCGCGACGGGCACCCGGTACCTTACTCAACCGAGTATCAACATAACGTATCTTTCGTATCATTTAGGAATAGGTAAATGAACTGGAGTAAAGCATGAGGGAATAAAATTATACATATGACATACTGGCCTATAAGACCAAAATGATCACTCGTTTACAGAACATAGGCCGACAAGACCATACAATCTTTCATATACATGACATCTGTCTAAAAGCCTCTAAGAAAACATAATTATCATAAAGGTCGGGACAGAGCCCTGCCATACCAAACAATACACATCTAAATCATACTGACCAAACAAGCAACTCCGGAGCAAATGGAGTGCAATAACATCTTCCGCTAGCTGATCACCTACTTGGAGGATTCTCGACCTGTCTATCGAGACCTGTAGTCATGAAACACAATGTCCCTAAGAAAAAGGGACGTCAATACAAATAATGTACCGAGTATGTAAGGAATGAAAATCAGTAAATAATAGACATGAGAGAAATATGGAGTAAAATACTCGACATGTACGTCTGCACAGCTCTGTGAATAATTTCATTTTTATAATTTCATGCATATGCATATAAATGTCATATCATGCATAGGTATATGTGTTTATAACATCATCAAGCCTCTGAGGGCATCCCATCATATCATTTCGGCCACTGTGGGCAAATCATCAACATATACCAGCTGATAAGGTGGTGGTGCGTATATAACGTCGTAAGCTTTTTCCATATCCCATATATATATACACACACACACACACACACACACATATACATATATACATGTATATAACTCCGTCTAGTCATGGGTCAATGTACATGTATGCATGAATGCAATGCATGAGAAGTACGTCAATAAAATATCTTGGAATGTCATAAGACCATTATATCTTTGATTAATATCATGAAATAAACTTTATCAATATACGTATTTTCTGAGACCCATGAACAGACGATAGAATAATAAGACATATGGGGAATCAACATAGGCATCTCCAGTATTTCTATGAATAGAGTCATTTATGGAAGTTTGTACTTGTGCTCGTTTCGTTTGTACCGCATGGATCATGCCAAAAGAAAGAAGGGATAGCCTTAACATACCTGGACCTATTCTCTTGACAATTCCTCTGACACACGTCTCTTGCGACGAACGCACAACGACGGATTGAATTAGGGAAAATCCATATGATATTCTTGAGAAAGATTGCATTGTACTCCCTTAGAATCACAAAAATTCCGTTGCTATCACATAACGTAGTATAATTTCGTATGAAGATTTCGTGGTTGGAGATCCGTTACATTTGTAGATGTAGAACACCTCCATTGGTGAATGTGATCTCAATTTTTGGATGGCTTTTCTTGCTGAAGCAAATTGCGTTTTCCCATTCCATTTTTGTGAATTAAAGAGAGGTCTTTTAATATAATTCTTCAACAAGAATGAGATAAGGTTCCCATGTCTTTAAATTTTTTCCATCACTTCCTTAATCACCTAATTAGATGGAAATTTGCTGCCACAATTCTAGAATCCCACGTGGAAGTGTTGTCCCCTAATGATTATCCAAAATTGTACTTAAATAATTAACCACAAACTTCTAATTAATTGTTAATCTCCCACTAAAATCAATAATTACACGATTAGCCACATAATTAGGAATTATCTAAAATTACTTAAAATACTACTCACTTTTAATACGCTTCATACATCTTACTATCATGGTCATGTGGTACCTTGTATGACACTAGTCCATAAACACCGTGTATTATAGCTCAGACCGTATTTATCCCAAAATGTCAAACTTTGACGAAACTCATTTCCTTCGATTTTCTTACCCTCTCACCTTCACGAATTTAATTATCACTTGCTTGAAATAGAATAATACTTGTAATCCCAAAATAATCTCATTCCCGAACTTACGTCGATTAACTTACGACAAAACTTTAACGTACAAAAATGCGGGATGTAACATCTCATTTTCGAGCTTTCATCAATTTACTTATGGCGTACTTTCACGTACTAAAACATGGGATGTAAAAAGTACACTTACTTGAGTTGAAATCATGAATAAATCCTCAAAATCTCCCAAGAACTGAGCCCCAAAAAGTCCAAAATGAAATGGCGAAATGGCTGGTTTTTGGTCCTAAATGTTCTGTCCAGTTTCGCACATGTGGACTAATTTTTTCTCCTGCATAGTCGCTTCTCCGACACAAGCGTCGCTTCCACGATCCACACTCCCTAGGACAAGCTCGCACCTGTGGAAAAAATTCCACATCTGCGCTCATCACTTCTGCGATGGCCAGTGCGCATCTTTGATGGCTTCCGCTGCTCCATCTTCTCCGCCCGCTTTTGCAATCACGTAGGAGCAGGAACTTCTTTGCAGCTACTTCTTCTGCCCATCACACTCCCCATCCACTTCTGAAAAGAGAATCACGCTTATGCGATGTCGCTTATGCGTCCAAGGCATCACCGAAGTGATGCACCAACAGTTTAGAATTCTAGCAGCTCCCATGTATAAAAATGTTATACCCTATAGTTTCGTATATGAAAGTACGTCGTAAGTCAATAGACGTAAGATCTGAAATGAGATCATCTATTAAAGTACAAAAAGTAAGTTAATCATGTTATCATGGAGGTTGCAAATATTTAAGATCATGGACTGCAAGTACCAAGAGGGTTGGAAGTCTTAGAAGCTAAACAAATTGAAGAAAATAAGTTTCGTCGAAAATCGACAAGTTTGGAATGTTATAACATGTACTTTTGGGGTGAGATCAGGGTGCTTAAAATGATAAGGAGGTTATGTTATGATTTATTTTTGTCTTATGGTATTCGTGTGTTATGTTTTGAAGTAAATCCAGTTGTGGAACAACAGTTAGTAAATATCATCACAGGTTACATTCATAACTATGCTGAAATTTAGGTCAAATATAGCTGAGATTTTCTTCCGATATACTTGGAATTAATGGAAAATATACCTACCAAATCGAAGATCTATGATTCTATTTTCTAACGCATTAAACTTTTCATCGATACGACATAAGAGTAGAGAGATATTTGCAGTTTTGCAAGACTGCGCAGACATCATAAGTGACAAGTAGGTGTGTCACTAAAGCTTTTTGAGAAATATATTTCGTGTGGTATATGAGGTCCTATTGGGACATATAATATACCAAATTGAAGGTCTTGGAATGCAGTATCCAATGCTCTTAACTGTTCATTCATACAACATCCGGATAAAAAGGTATAAGCGTCGGAATATGGGCCAATGCGAGGGTGCCAAGCTAGCACCTCTTTGACTTTTCAAAAGTTTATATATTGGTTTTAGTTCATCTCTATCTTCACTTTTACATAGAGCACGACCAGAGAACACCATAAAAATATATCTTAATCTCTCCTCAAGGGTTTCAAAGAGGATTAACATCCGGTGTACGAAATCAAGAAGTGATAACACTAGAACGATCCCTACGATGTAAGTATCGGTATATCACCTCTCTTTTTCTTTGTAGTTTGAGTTTTGGAAGGTAATTCATAGTTAAGAAAATATCTAATTTATGTATTTAATCTTTAAATATTAATTAATGTTGATAAATTCATTTTCTAATAGTTAGAACTCACGGGACGGTGATCGGAAGCCTGAGTTCGAGTTATTCGATTTGTAGTGGACTGTTTTTGTGGGCTGTTTCGTGTTTCTTTTGTGATGACTATTTGCCAATGTTTTATGGAGTTTTGAAGGATAAACGATGTGGATAAACACCATATAATGATGGAATAGTTGGCTGGTCATTCGTCATTACATTTTTATGTTGTTTGACACTACTTTTGTTGTCATTTTATGTATGAAATGATTAGGGTGTGTGGGTTATTTTTTTGATATATTATGGTGGAGATAAGGTTGAGAAATAATGCATACATGTTGTTATTGTTTTTTTCTTGGTGTTGTTGGTATATGGTATTGGAGGAGGTCCTTGTTACAAGGGAGATGCTGCCCAAATTTATGTAAACGAGCTACTAACTTAAGTTACAAACTTAGCCTTTGCTCAACACTAATTTTGGATCTCCTTATGCTATGATAGATTGAGTTGACTTGTTTGAAGATTTGCTTGAAAGCTATTAAGGACTCAACTTGGTTAAGGTCTGTTAAGGCACTTCCTTCTTTCTTTTATCATGATCTAAAGTGAAACAAACGTAGACGATACGCTATTTCATAACGAATCTACTCCTGGAAGCTAAGGTTGTGTGATGACCCAAGGGATCATCTTGTGTTTTAGGACTTTATTCCATGCTTATCAGCTTTAAAAACCTTATAATTTTCCTCCTGGATTTGCGTGTGCAGTCCGGTCATAATTTCGGAAAGCCTTTATATGAAAAATAGAAGAAATAATAATATTTGAAGATTTAAAATGATATTAGTTGACTTTGGTCAACGTTTTGAGAAAACAAACCCGAACCCGTATTTCGACAGTCCCAGTGGGTTCGTAATAGAATATGGGATTTGGGCGTATGTCCGGAATCAAATTTTGAGGTCTATAGCCCGAGAAATAAAATTTTGATTAAAATTGAATTTCAGAAAATTTATGATTTTAAAGTATGTGATTTATGCTTGATTTTAATGGTATCGGGCCCGTATTTTTGGTTCCGGAGTCCGATATAGGTCCGTTATAATATCTAGACCATGTATGTGAAATTTAGTGAGAAAAGGAGTTTATATGATGTGATTCGGACCTTCGGTTGAGGAAATATGAAATTTAAAGTGTTCTTGAGAATTTTATGAGTTTTGATGCTAAATTCATAGTTCGAGGGGTTATTTTGGCGATTTGATCGCACGGGTAAGTCCGTATGATGCTTTTGAACTTGGGTGCATGTTTGGTTTGGAGCCCCGAGAAATCGGGCGCCATTCGTGCGATGCGCAAGTTGAGTTAAAACTCTACCTAGGCTTCTAGTGCACCAGATCCGGTGTACCCGCACCTGCGAGCCTATGGTCGAAAGTGCGAGCTAGCAGGTGCAAGCGAAAGCCCGCAGGTGCAACCTAGGCCTCTTCTTTGATCTCCACAGATGCGGACTCCTCATCGCAGGAGTGGGACCGCAGAAGCAGAACCCCGTCCGCAGGTGCGTCCCCAATGCCCAGTCCCTTTCCGCATAAGCGGAAGCCCTATTGTGATGACCCAAAGGGTCATCTTATGAATTGAGACACTATTCTAGGCTTATTAGCCCTAAAACACTAATTTTAATTACTATGATTTGCGTGCGCAGTCCGGGCGTGAAACTAAAAAGCTTTTATGTGAAAATATGAGAAATAGTAATTTCTAGAGTTAAAATTTGGTGTTTGTTGACTTTGGTCAACATTTTGAGTAAACAGACTCGGATCTATCTTCCGATGATCCCAGGAGGTCCGCAATAATATATGGGACTTGGACGTATGCCCGAAAATTGAATCCTGATGTCCCTAGGTTTAGAAAACAATTTTTGAAGAAAATTATTTTGCTAGTTATTATAGGAAATAATATAATATATGAAATTATTGGTATCGGGCCCGTATTATGGTTTCGGATACCGGAACGAGTTTGTTATGATATTTAATTCCAATTTGTGAAATTTGATGAGAATCGGAGTTGGTTTGACGTGATTCGGACGTTCGGTTAAAAAGTTAGAAATTTGAGTGTTCTAGAGGAAATCTTGAGTTTTGAGGTTAAATTTGTAGCTTTTAATGTTATTTTGATGATTTGATCGCACGAGCAAGTCCGTATGATATATTTAGCCTTGCGAGCATGTTTGGTTTGGAGCCCCGAGGGCTCGGGGGAGTTTCGGGTATGCTACAGAGTGTTTAGACTTAGAAATTGTTTTTCATCATAGCTGATATCTGGTGTGGCAGGCCTATGTGAGATCAAGCTTCGCATTTGCGAAGTCCTGGACCAGACCTAGCTCTCGCAAATGCGAGATTTCTGGTCGCAAATGCGAGACCTCGATATGTCGCAATGCAACAAATTCATCGCATTTGAGATGACTGCCCAAATTCGAAGGGTTTGCAAATGCGATATCTGCAACCAGTTAAATCAAATTTTAGACGGGGTTTTCACTTCTTTTTCAATTCTCTCAAACCCTAAACCTCCATAGGTGATTTTCCAAAGATCCAAACTTCTCTAAATCATTGGTAAGTGATATCTAACTAATTCCTTATATTCCTTAACAACTTTTAACAAGATTTCAACCAAAAATCTAGAGTTTTCATGGTAAAAATTGGGGTTTTTGGGTAGAACTTAGGAATTCCAAAATTTGGGGATTTAGACCTCGAATTGAGGTCGGATTCCAAAACCAATTGTATATCCGGGCTCGGGGGAGATTGGGTAAATGGGATTTGGTTCGAACCTCGATTTTAGACCAAGAAGGCCCGGGGTCGATTTTTGTATAAGAAAACATAGGAAAACCATAGTGTTTAGTTAAAGTTTATTTCTTTAAGCAATAATTGATGATGTTGAGTCAATTGTGATTAGATTCGAGCGGGTTAGAGGCAAATTCTAAAGGAAAGGCCATGCTAGAGCAGTGATTGCTTGTGAGATTGAGGTGAGTACTTGGTTTAACCTTGACTTGAGGGAATAAGAGTCCCTGTTGGATCAAGAAGCAGAATGGTTTTGAAGATTGACAAAGGAACTCAGAGTTGAACCAGGGCCATCACTGAAGACATAGACACATGCAGAATAAATGGCACGTGAAGTGCACAAGCAGGAGATAAACACAATCAGTGATCTAAAGAGATATCTCCTGATCGAAAAGGTTGCAAATAGATAGGGAGATGGATTCCTTATTCAGTAAGAACATAATCAAGATAAAGGAGGATTTAGGAAGTTGAGATAAACTAGAACTCTTCCACCAAGGAAAAGTAGCATCCGAATTCTAGTATATCTCTTTGTCTACTAAATCCTATATATTGTTAAGTGTTCTTATTGTACAGGTATGCACAAAATAGAAATTTATCAAGAATTGAGAGCAAAATTTGTGAATAAATTTTGCAAGCAGTTCGAGCCAAATTGGAGAGTGCGAATCTGGAGCTACTTGAACTAGCTAGAAGAACCAATTCCATCTGTTGTCTTTTAGTCTAGTTTATTTGTAGTAGGTGATTACAAATTGTACCTTTCAACTTTATCTAGAAGCAATTGTAAAAGGTACTGAGTGTTCAAGTTATAGTTAACTTGAAGTTTGTCGCAAATAGCTAGAGGCTAATTTTCCACAAAGGGTTAGAGTTAATCCTTAGGTTTACAAAAGATTTATTTTTTAAATTCTGTTTGGCTAATTGATTTAGTGAAGAGTTTGGGAAAATCCTACTGGGAAGTAGGTCGTGGTTTTTTCACCTTTTGAGCCAGGTGTTTTCCACGCAAAATTATTGTGTTCTTTAAATTCTGCATTTATTATTCCGCAAACTGTAGGAGTTGGAACACATAGAAGAACTTGGTCCTTCTAACTAGT
>MDKI01225045.1:0-28212 GCA_005239505.1 Nicotiana paniculata
AGGATTATATTTGCAACGCCCGCTTAGTCTTCTACAAGACATAGTTGAGCGTGATCAGTCATCAATAAAGACAATGACAAAGGAATCAATATATGTCCTGAACACCCTATTCATCAAGTCCATGAATGATGTTGGGGCATTAGTCAAGCCAAAGGACATCACCAGGAACTCATAGTGGTCATATCTCGTACGGAAAGCAGTCTTCGGAACATCTGAGGCTCGAATCCTCAACTAATGATATCCCGATCTCAAATCAATCATAGCAAACACCCAAGCACCCTGCAATTAGTCAAACAAATCATCGATGCGCGGCAAAGGATACTTGTTCTTAATGGTGACCTTGTTCAACTGGCGGTAATCAATACACATCCGCATAGACCCATCATTCTTCTGCACAAATAGGACTGGAGCACCCCACGGTGATACACTTGGTCTGATAAACCCCTTAGCCAACAACTCTTCAAGCTGCCCCTTCAACTCCTTTGGGGCCATACGGTACGGGGGAATGGAAAGAGGCTAGGTTCCTGGAGCTACATCAATCCAGAAATCAATATCACGATCCGGAGGCATGCCCGGAAGGTTTGAAGGAAATACATCAGCAAACCTCGAGCAACTGGCACTGAATCAATCGTTGGAGACTTGGCGGTGGTGTCCCACACATAAGAAAGATAGGCCAGACACCCCTTCTCGACCATACGTCAAGCCTTTAGGAATGAAATAACCCGGCTGGCTGCACTAAATGAGGAACCTCTCCACTCCAGCCTAGGCGACCCGGGCATGGATAAAGTAACTGTCTTGGCATGGCAATCAAGCACGGCATGATAAGGAGATAGCCAATCCATGCCTAAAATAACCTCGAAATCAACCATGTCGAGCAATAAAAGGTTCGCTCTGGTCTCGAATCCACAGAATGTGATCACACAAGATCGATAGATCCGGTCTACCACCACAGAATCGCCTACATAAGTGGACACACATATAGGAGAACCCAAGGACTCATGAGGAGCATCCAGGAAATGAGCAAATAATGCTGAAACATATGAATAGGTGGATCCTGGATCGAATAATACCGAAGCCTTTCTACCACATACTGAAATAATATCTGTGATCACGGTGTCTGAGGCCACTGCATCTGATCTGGCCGGAATGGCATAGAATCTAGCTGGAGTACCGGAAGACTGAGCTCCACCAGAGTGAACCGGAGCTGCCTGACCTCCCCCTGACTAGCCTCCACCTCTAGGACGACCCCTGCAGACCTGTCCTCCACCTCTAGGTGGCCTGACTGCTGGTGCTGGACTCATAGGCTGGTAACCCTGCTACACTGCCCTTGCCCCGAAACCTGTGACAAGTCCTCCTGATATGGCTGAGATCCCCGCACTCATAACATCCCACTAGAGGCATGTCCTGCGGCCCTAAAGAAGAACCCTGGATAACTGGGGGACGGTGAGAACCCTCTGGCATAGCACTGAAGTAAGGCCTCACTGGAGAACCACGAGGAGGTGGTGGTGGGGGTTCTAAATATGGGGGCCTGCTGGGCTGACCCCTACTAAACTGACCTCTGCCCCTAACTGGGGCACCTCTGAAATCCCTGAAATATCTGGCTCTCTTATCCTACAGTACCTTCTCCCTGATCCTCGACCGATAACCCTCGATCCTACGAGCAATCTCCACTACCAGCTGATAAGGAGTCCCCATCTCCACCTCTCGGGCCATGTTGGCCCTAATGCCTGGATGCAACCCGGCTACAAATCTCCACACTCTCTCAACATCGGTAGGTAGTATCATGAGTGCATGGCGAGAAAACTCTGAAAATATGGCCTCATAGTCTGTCAGTGACATTTGTCCCTGCTCCAGATGCTCAAACTGATACCGCAGCTCTTCCCTCTCAGAGGGTGGGATATATCTGTCTAGAAACATTTGAGTGAACTTCTCCCAAGTGATAAGAGGAGAATCTGCTGGCCTGCTGAGAATATAGGACTGCCACCATCTGCGAGCTCTGCCTTGTAACTGGAAAGTAGCGAAGTCCACTCCATGGGACTCTAGTATCCTCATGTTGTGCAGTCTGTCCTACACCTGTCAATAAATCCTGGGCATCCTCACCTCACTCACCCCCAAATATTGGAGGGTGCAATTGAGTCCATCTGTCCAATAACTTATGTAGATCGCCGTCCACAACTGGTCTAGGCTCAGGTGCAGCCATTACAGGTTGGACCCCAGCCACGGGTAGTGTACCTGGGGTATGATGAAGTGTTGTTGTCTGGCATGTAGCCTGGGCAGTAGGGGTCTGGGCTCCCCCTCCCGCCTGAGAAGTGGCAGGATCTGCTGGAAATAAACCAGCCTGGGACATAGTACCCATAAATCTCATCACACGGCCCATGACCTCCTGGAAACCTGGCGCCGTCATGAAGTCCACTGGAGCAGGACATGCTAGGGGCACCTCCCCTACTCCTCTATAGTATGATCCCCTGGTGGTGCAACTGGAATAGCTCTGGGATGCCCCCGTCCCCTACCTCGGGCCGGTGCCCTCCCCCGGCCTCTGCCAGATGTACGCGTCCTCACCATCTGTGAGAGAATAGAAGAATGAGATTTAGTAAACCATCAACTGCACAATAGATCATGAATAAAGAGAGGTTTCCTAACACCCTATAGCCTCCCGAAGATAAATGCAGACGTCTCTGTATCGATCTGCAAGACTCTATTAGGTTTGCCCGTGACTTGTGAGACCTACGTGAACCTAGAGCTCTGATACCATGTTGTCACGACTCAAAATCCTAACCCAGGTCGTGATGGCACCCAACACCGGGGTCAGGCAACCCCACAGTTTAGTTACTAGTGAAATTTCCTTAAATGATAAAAAAATCCCCACACTTACCAAATTTTAAGCTTAAAAACAACGTTTAAGTGGAAACAGATAAATTAGCCAACTTAAATAAAGGTAGCCATAAGTATCATGAACCAATATATACATTTTTAAAAAAATATAAAGTCTACTAGGTGTGCCAGAAACTAGTGTCACAAGTCTACAAGCAAACTAGTGGAATATACAAAAGATAAAATAAATTGTTCTACTATTTGAAGGAAGTAGACAGAAATAAGCAAAAGATAACTCCATAGTGCTGCTGAGAATCGCCAAGGGAAGCATCTCACCGTGGAGTCAGGTCCAGAATATACTCCCAGGGTCAAGCTCCGGTCAGATAACCAGATACACCAGCCTCAGAACCTATACAATTAAGTACAGAAGCGTAGCATGAGTACATAAATAGATATGTACCCAGTGAGTATCCCGCCTAACCTTGAAGAAGTAAGTGATGAGAGGTCGACATGATACTTACTAGGGTCAGAAAATATGAGATGAATACAGGCTAATCACTAATAGCAGTAATGGACAGTAAAAAAGGAAATGATCATCAGATAACAATCTCTAGTACCCTCACGCCATCCCTCCCCATGGCATACAAGTTGCTTAACCTTCTTTCTTTCATAAAATCAACAGTTAGAATTTTAGAGCTTCTCATAAATTACCAAACATATAACAGGCTATGAACGTACGGCCATTACGACGTGAAAAGTAAATGTGCACTGCCGAGGGTCGAACGGCCCGAACCATAGATGCATCTATCTTCCCCGCTCGCGAATCGAACATGTGACACGGTTAATATAATACTAAGACTACCCCGCTCGCGAATCATTCATGCGACTCGGGTTAATATAATACTAGGGATGTCCCGCTCGCGAATCATTCATGTGACTCGGGCTCCTGTATAAATACATGATTAGTAGGAGATTCCAGATAATTTAGCAGGAAACATACTGACAGGATGAGAATTTAATAATGTCAACTTCAAAGCATAACTCCTTAGGCCTTCACATGCGAGATTCGAGGATATTAGACTACTTAATCCATATGCAAGATCACAGATACAACACATAAAGCATGCTTGTGAGTCCTAAACAACCCGACAAGGCATAATAGTAGCTACGCACGGACTCTCGTCACTTCTTCCGTGCGCAGCCCTCGCAAATAAGGACAAACCACCATTTATAATCACCTATGGGGACAATTCTCTCTTACAAGGTTAGAAAAAGACTCACCTCGCGTCGAACCTACTCCTCGGGAAAAGAATGCTCCCGAAACTCCAAAATCGTCACCCAAGGACTAGAAACTAATCAAACATTACGTAAATATATATCAAATTATACTCAAAGCATGGAATTCTCCTACTATTTAGTCAAATTCATCATTCTTGAAGAAATCCAAAATCCAACCCAGGGCCCGCATGCTCGGATTTCAAAAATTCTCGAAGGAAACACTCACCCATAACCTAAGGATCATTAATATATGATTTTTATGATTTCATAGCCAATTCACGGGAAATTCTCAAATTCTCGAAAGCCCTAGGTTACTACCCAATTCCTTAATTTTTTCACTAATTAGGTAGTTAAATTCAACTAGGAATTCATGCATTAACTAATCTTGGGGTAGAATTTACTTACCTCTCAGTGGCTGGGTTATGGGGCTCTTTTCCAAGCTCTCAAAATCGCCTATGGTGGAATAAAATGGAGTGGGAATAAGATAATCCCGCACTTAAAGACCTTTCTGCCTACAGGGGTTACCGCACCTGCGACTCGACGACCGCACCTGCGGAAAATGGGACAAGGGCTTGGGCTCGCACCTGCGGGCTGAAGTCCGCTCCTACGGCTCCGCACCTGCGGGAAGGAGCCCGCACCTGTGAAAATTGGGCAACCCATCTAGGGGTTGCACCTGCGAGGTCTGGCCTGTAGGAGCGGTCCCGCACCTGCGACTGGGCAACCGCACCTGCGGTCACACCAGATCAGGTGCACCAACAACTGCTTCAGTTGGTTTTTGGCCTTGTTTGGTGCCCGAGAGGCACCTAGGCCCACCCGAGCCCCGTCTGAATATACCAACAAGTCCCACATCATAATACAGACTCGCTCGAGTCTATGAAACACCTGTAACAATGCTAAAACTCAAAATCACACCTAAAAACCCCTAGAACCAAACTTAGGAATTTTAAGTTTTCTTGACTTCGCTAACAATGCGCTGAACTGACCTATACTACTCGGAATGACACCAAATTTTTCAGGCAAGTCATAAATGGCATAACGGAACTATTCCCGATCTCAGAATTCCATTCAGACCTCGAGAACACAAAAACACATCCCAAACCACAATAGGAACTCAAGGAACTCTTATTTCAATATTGGGCGCCGAAACGCTCCCGGGTCATCCGAAACCCATTCCGAACACACGCCCAAGTTTGAAATCATCATACGATGCTACCGGAACCGTCAAAACTCGATTCCGAGGTCGTTTACTAAAAATATTGACCGAAGTCAAACTTAGCCTTAAAGTCCAACCTGAAGGAACCAGGTGTTCCAATAATGCTCTAAACACTTCTGAATCCCGGACCACCTGCCCCCCGCAAGTCATAAATCACAATAAGCCGCTATAGAAAGTTTTATTTAGGGGAACAGGGTCCGATACCGCAAAACGACCGGTCGGGTCGTTGCATTTTTTGTATTCACATGTTCATCACATTTTAGCCCATTCTCTGGATAGCCCTCGTGAATCTTTTGTTACATCTGTTCATGTGCTCGCCCTTGTGGGTAATGTTGTTGTTACGGACTGCGTGTGTCAGTTGTTTGTGGTACGTATTGGGGGTCTGGAGACCCGAGTGGATATGTTATTTTTGAGTATGGTTGGTTTCGACACAGTTTGATCTGATAGATGATGATACTTTTGGGTATGACTAGATGTAGGTGTTTTGCACCGAATCAGATTATTCGACTCCATAGAGCTATTGTGAGGGTGTCAGTTAATGGCTATTGGGTTGATCTGTGTTCCGGGATGATCTAGAGATTTCCCGTCCCTGCTTCGGGGAGCGGCGATTCGTTGGTTTTAGGCACACATAGTGTGGTTCTGTTGTGGTCTTCTAGAGGAGTTGATTAAGGTAAAGTATCTGGGTATCATGGAGTTTGGACGTATGAGTTGTGTTCTTTCAGATTCGTGTGATTTGGTTCAGGTATATACAGTGTGTGGAGGCGTGATTCTAGTTTTGTAGATAAGTTCTGACGTGGAATTTGGGTTCTATGGCGTAGGGATTAGGTTAGTTATAGTGGCATTCGAATGTATTGTATTATTAGATCGATTCGGGGTAGGGTGATGTGGGGTCGTCCCCGGGTTTGTGCATGGTAAGGTTATTCGACGGTTGATGGCTTTTGGAACAACTCTCGGCACGTTCGAGGACGAACGTTTGTTTAAGAGAGGGAGAATGTAAAGACCCCGTCGGTCGTTACGTAGAATCTGCATTTATATTTACTGTTATTGCCTCGTCATAGCTTGCTTAAACTGTTCTTGATGTGTTAGAGTTGGTAGGATCAGAATCGGAATAATTATAATGAGAATTTAGTCACTTAGTCTTTAAAAAAAATAGCCTTAGAGTTGAAAAAGTCAACTGAGAGTTGACTTATTAGTAAACAACCTTGGAATGCGTATTATATGGCTTGGATGGCTTCGTTAGGTGATTTGGGACTTAGGAGTGTGTTCAGAATATTTTTGTGATGTCCGATGTACAATTAGGCTTGAATTGGCGAAAATTAGTTTTTGGTGATTTCCGGTCAGCATTGGAAAATAGGCTTCGAGGTCGAAATGGAATTTTGGAAGTTGGAACAGATTCATAATTTCATTTTGGATATGTCTGCAAAATTTCATGTCAATCGGAGTTGTTTTGGATAGTTTCGGCATCGTTGGTGGATTTTAGAAATTTCAAAGTTCTTAGGCTTGAATCCTATGTGATTTTGGTGTTTTGATGTTATTTTTAGTGTTTTGAGAGTGCAACTAAGTTTGAATGATCATTTATGATGTGTTGGTAAATTTGGTTGGGGTCCCGAGGGGCTCGGGATTGATTTCGGGTGGTTAACGAGAATTTCCGGGCCTTAGAGAATCTGGTGTTTTGCTGGTGTAAGTGTAGCAGCACATTGTTCACTGCGATCGCGAGGAATGGTCCGTGATCGCATAGAGTAACCTGGAGCCCGGTCATTTTTATGAATCGTGATTGCGTGAGAAGGTGTGTGATCACGAAGGTATGTAGCGTTGGTTAGTGCGATCGCATGTGCATTGGTGCGATCGCGTAGGGTTAGTCAGGTGCGTGGGGAGTGGGGTCAACTGTTCTTTGCGATCGCGTGTGTTGGCTTGCGATCGCTTGAGTTGAGGTCCTATTGAATCGCGATTGCGTGGCTTGTGCTACGATCGCGTAGGGTCTTTGGAGGGCCTGGGGATTTGTTCTTCTCGATCGCGTGAGTACTTCCGCGATTGTAGTGAAGGAAGGACTGGGTAGTATATAAATAAACCCTCTGCGACCATTAGACCTTTGAACACCATTTTTTAACGGGAAAAGAGCTTGGAGGCGATTTTGAAAAGGGAAAATCAGTGTTCTTCATTGAGGTAAGTATTTTTGGACCCTAAAACTCAATTATAGGTGATTAAGGAGCATAATATCAGTGTTAAATTCATGAAAATCAATAGAAAAAGGTGGAGTTAGGGCTTTATATTATGATACCTTTAAGGGTCGATTTGAGGGGTCAAGCGAACTCCAATTTTAGCATTCTTTATATGTACAGACTCGTGATATGATGAAGAACATTTTGGTATAAAATTTGTCGAGTTCCGAGATGCGGGTCCGGGGGTCGGGTTTTGGCTAATTTCGGGTTTTGAGCTAAATTTGGTACTTTTCAATTGGAATTCATTCCTTAAGCATAATTTGATGATAAAAATCTGAACTTGGTAGATTTAGAGCACTTAGAGGCCGAATTTAGAGGCAAAGGCACTGTGGAATAGTATTTTAGCCGCTTTTGAGGTAAGTAACATTTTCAAACTTGGTTCTGAGGGTTCGAAATCCCAAACTAAATGATTTATGACTATAATCGAGGTGACACGCATGCCAAGTGACGGGCGTGCAGACGTGCACCAAGTATTTGTGGCCTGGATTATCCCATGACATTGCTTAATGGTTATTCCCTGATGATATATGTGCTTCTGTTAATGTGGTAATTGTGAACCTGTTAGAAATCATGTTAAGTATAAATGCTAGGCTTCATGCCAAAAATGCTGAGACCCGAGTGGTCGTACATTACTGACTAATTTTATGATTATTTGATTTCATATAGTCAGTCTTGTTATAGCATATCACTTCATATCTCAGTCTCAGTATTGTTAATTATATGCATACTTATCATTATTTCAGGTTGATGGATGCATCTGTGATCCATGTGAGTGAGACTGGAGAGTAACGACTGTGTAAGGCCGAGAGACTGTTATTGAGACAGTTATGAGATCGTACTGCACACCGCAGCGATACTTAAACCATGCCTTTGTTGGCTTGATATGGCGCTTGGGCCACTAGGGCCCCTCTAGAGTCTTTACACCCCCAGTGAGCGCATTGATGTTGAGGGATGGATTTTCCCTGGGCATGGATTGTGTCCAAAGTGGATTTTATGTGAGTGGTGGATCGTCCCTGGACATGGATCTTGTCCGAGTGTTGTAATCCGGAGATGGACTTTCTCCGTGGGGCTGGATTGGCCTTTTTCCTCAGTACGGAGTGACTACGGTCACCAATGACTATGTACATTGCAGGATGGAGTTTTCCCTGGGCTTTAGAGACATATACGTTACTGAGTGGACTGTTGTGTGAGGGTTGTGAGCACTATGTGCATATCCACACTGGTTTCATACATATATTTTATGATGGCATGTAGAGTATATTGGCATACTTGGCATATTTACTCATCCTGATAAACTGTTAGCATGTCTAAATTCTGTATATTGCTTATTATAAATTCTGAGCTTTTGTCCGTCACTACCTCTCAGCCCATAGTTTGGGTTCGTTACTTCTGAGTTGGTGTACTCACGTTACCCCCTGCATCTTGTGTGCAGATCCAGGTACACCGGAACCCAGTAGTGGATATTGAGCAGCTGTTAGAGTTTCATTGGAGTTGTCGAGGTAGCAGCTGGCGATCGCGACCTCGTCTTCTCTTTCTTATTCCACCTATTGCTCTTATTTTTAGACTATGTTGTCTATTTCTTCATTTCTTTATTTTATAATATAGGAGCTCATGACTGAGTGAAATCGGATCCGGGGTTGGAGATTTTAATTTTTTTTCAAATATTGTTTTTAAACTTCAGACTCTTAGTATTATCAATAAATTCGTTTAAAAATCGCACTTTTACTGGATATTGAATTTAGCTTAGAAACAAAGGGGCGGCTTGCCTGGTTCCACGAAAGGCGCCATCACGACCCCAAAATCGGGTCGTGACAGCACTGCTATGAACCGATCACACAAAGGAGAACCAAACCATATAAGATAAACACAAAGGATCATATCTCAACATAACTCCACTTAAATGTGCGACCCAATCCAAATGCCGGTCCAGATGGAATACCTCGAGCCGTGATGCTCACAATCAATAACCATATGCATACAACGAATACGCAAAATGCATGACCATAATCATGGAGAAACGTTAAGCCCAATACTCCACAAAGAGGAAGACCATAACCAAAGCGCAACCAACCACAACATCCCAAGAATCATCTCGCTCGAACTTTGCCATAAGGCCCCGACATAACTACATCGGATGTGCAAATAACCAACAGATCACCACCCATCATAGCGTATGAGTGTAACACCTGCAACATATCAGAACATGAATAAGATCAATTCTAATCAAAGACACACCCCCTCAACAATAGTTGTGCTAAGCAAATAAATCCAGCCTGATGTAGAATACACATCCTCATTAGGCCTACCAATGGGCCCCCAAATCAACTCCGGTCATCCATAAATAGATAAATAATCCTTCAAAAGTCCACAAAACCTTACCATGACACCTAATATTAGCTATCTAACTTTGGCCATACCTTCGCAATCTGTAACCAAGGAATGTGCTGCCTCTGAGCACCCTCCTAGTATCCAAATCCCTAGAATACACGAATCGCCATCTCCGACCCTAACTCGACCAATCAAGGGACTAGCACATCCATCATACACAATCATCCCAAAACAATTACTTCCATTTCTTTCATGCCATGCAGCAAAATCTGAATATCAACAGTCAATCAACCAGGCAATTACCATAATACTGGTCAGGCATACGCAAGTCGACACACCACCTTTTGATGCGTGCACCCTTCTCAGGTGGTACCAGATAGTGCTACATTCTTCTAAACATCTGAAACCGTCCATACTATCAAGAACTTGTGGTCCCATTCAAGAGAAAAATCATAACACACAACATACTCCTTATACTTGTAGCAGACATCCGGCCTAAACGGTGGTTGACACTATCAAGAACTCTTCGAAACCCTTCCGCACGCAACCAAGCCATCATAACTAAATGTCCCCCAACCCAACTAATTCACGCAAGCTGTCAAACCCAAGAGTACTGCTACAAAATGCTGGTAAAGAATTACCATACGAAAGAGCCAATTACCTTTATTACTATGCTGACCCAACACCACCAAGATGACCCATATCTTCAAATCCTCCTCGACTTGTCTTCAAGTTAATACTTCTCCATTTCGGTACACAATGATCCTAACCAAACCTCAATGCAGGAGATACTAGCATGAACCACATCATCCAAAAGCCAATAAACCGTTGTATTTCCTTAGAAGCGCCCCATAATGCCGCAACCGAGATACCCACTCTGAAGAGACCTTCTGTGAATCTGAAGTTGTTTTTCTAACCTCTATGATACTGAAATGTAGAATTAATAATGTTACAGAAATACCACAAGTCCCAGCATTATCCCATGCAAATCTCAGATCTTAGCCATATACAATTTTGGGGAACCCTTCAATACCACATATATATCTCAGACCAAAATTGATATAACACATGACCATGGAATCTGATTGTCGATAGTAGACTCTCCCCTTAGCGCGAAGCCATAGGACATAACATCTGATGATCCACAATACCAAACTTCATAAGATACCTTAAATCATCTACTAAGAGCATGTCCATCCTCGTGACAGTTAAGCACACTTCCTGAAGTGCCCTGAATGACAATAGGTACCTTTCATTGAATAGAAGTCCCATACAATACAACCTCTAGTACCACCGGCTAGACTCAAATCAACATTCTCCCATAACCCTACCACGATCACAACCACTAGGCAATCAATTAAATTCTTCAAACCTCGTACGCTCCAACCAGATACCAGAACACGTTGCATCCCACACGTAAACAACTGAAAGATCTACCAACACATCCACTTCCTTTGTCTGGACGACACCTGGAGACAATGATCGAGCATCCGTATCCCCCTATTAGCTTATCCACAATATCACAAATCGCTGGCGTGCAGCTGATACCGAGTGGGCAACATGATATACGAGTGGGTGTAAGGGAATATAAGATATATGCTTCAAGTTGAATCAAATCCGCACGATTGAATGAAAGAAGTGGTGTTTCCTAATAGTTTCGTAGCCTCTCGAAGATAAGTACAGACGTCTCTGTACCGATCCGACAGACTCTACTAAACTTGCTTATGACTTGTAGAACCTATGAACCTAGAGCTCTAATACCAACTTGCCATGACCCTAAAATCCTATCTTAGGTAGTTGTAATGACACCTAGTCGCCAGGGCTAGGTAAGTCTACATATGATGAGATGTAACAGAGTTAACCAACTTAATTGTATAAATAATAAAATAATAAATGAATAACGTAGCTAAAATCGAACAATGTTATACAGCCCCAAAACTGGTAGTGTAGAGTCATAAGCTCTACTGATATACATTAGAATCTCTATATACAATACTGTTTGAAAAGAGGATAAACAGTAGTAAAGATAATATTAGGAGGTGACTTCAAGGCCTGTTAGCATAATGGCAGGTACACCTTGGAGTCTCCGCAACAAATCTCTAACAGCTAGCTAACGACTGGAACTCTCAAAAGCACTTGGATATGCAAAAAAAAGTGCAGAAGCGTAGCATGATTACAACATAGTGGTAAGTAATAAGTAACAAGACTAACATCGGTGGAGTAGTAACGAGGTAAGTCAAGACACTCACAAGACATAAAGCATGTGCAAGATATTAGCGTAAAGCTAGCAATGGAAAGAACATCAATGTAAGGTAATATCGAAAAGATAATATAAAATCAATAATGGAATAATAGAAACACAAATAGTAAAAAGAACTAAACGAGTAATAAATCAGCAACATAATCAGAAAACAGATAAAGTATGAGTGAAATCAATTAAGGAAACAAGTGACAATTCAAGTAATCAAATTGTTCCCAATGCATTACTGTCAACAAGAATTACCCCGAGGAACCACACCTCGTAATCACATATCATAAGCCACAATCCCGAATCTTACACATATGGCACCTCTTGACCATATTATTAACCACCTTCGCACGGCAAAGTCCACGTGCTACCACATACATTGTGTCCGTGTCAAATACCAAATAAAATATTCGAGGGATTTATTTAAATACAATAAGTCATAACGACAATCTTGAATAAAGTAATGCGTTAAATGAGATAATGAGTTTATTGTAGGAATCAAGTAAAGTGAGATAAAGTACAATCTATACAAATTAGAGTATCAAATGAGTTTGTGTTACAAAATCAATAAGGTAAATAAATTAACGTTTCTAATTAAAGTAAAGAATCGGATATGTTAACAAATTAAATATGAATTAGTTAAAATAAAGTGTGATACCAATAAGTAAAGTAAAACACCAAATAGGGTAAAGAGTTTATTTTGAGAATCAACTAAAGTAAAGTATGATAACCATTAGAGAAAATAGTAAAGCATCGAGTGAGATACGAGTTTTATCTTAAAATTCGCATAAAATAAGCATCTTAATAATTCCTTTATTTAAAATCGTTATGTTACAAACATCAACATACTAGGAGATAATGACTCCTCGCAAGTAATTTCATCTTGAAAATCAATTCACCTAGTAACACAGAGGCACATATTGGCACATTAAAGAAACACAACAAATCACATAGAATGCATGACCCACATAAGAAATTACAATCGTTCCAACTGAAAGACAACAAATAACCAAATACAATCAAAATACAAGTGATATGATTTAAGGGAAAACAATAACTGTTCAAATCAACAAGTATTTCCAATGTAGAATGTACAACAAAATTACACCAAGGTACCATACCTCATATTCACATGTCACAAATCACAATCACCTTCCTTATATCATCGTGTGGGCCTTGCATTTCTTTTAAAATCACTTTTTTCCGAAATATCTACATGTGTTTTTCCCTCTTTATCTCATCATGTGGCTTCAAGTAATTCACTTACTAGAAACACGCGTATAAAACTCACCTTATCTCACCACATTCATTTCAATATCCATACTTATACCACCGCATATGTATTAATATCACAACACCATAATCAACTCACACCACACGTGCTAATATGCCACAATATTCCAAAATCAACAATACCAATGTTACCACAACCCATATCCCACGGCTCAATCATAATAAGTACAAAAATCTCAATAACAACAAATGAACGAGAAATAACTCAACAAGGAAAGGTATTCCGTTAACCAATAATTTCAACCACAACCGTTTTAATAGCTCTCAACAACTACAACTTCAATAACTCAACAATGATGGTATTTCCATGAAATGGAAACTTCCAATTAAGGTACATAACATAAGCTTAACAATGAAAGAGATAGCATGAAATAATAATACGACTAAATGCATGAGAATAACTCAACAATGGAGAGAATATCATGTAACAACAACAACAACAACAACAACAACAAATAAATGCATATATGAGTAAGCTTGATAATGAAAACTAGAACATGTAATAACAACTTCAATTAAGGCACGTAAGACTAAACTTGATAACGATAGATAGAACAAATGATAACAACTTCAATTAAATTCTTATAAGTAGCCTAAGAGTCTAAATTGGTCAAATACCACGTATAAGCCAGTATACACACTCGTCACCTCATGTGCACGCCTTCCACATAATTCAAATAGTACAATGAAACCCGATCCTAAGCGGTAGTTCCCCCACACGAAGTTAGGCAAGATACTTACCTCAATTAGGCCAATTCATCACTCAAAATAGCTTTTTCTTTAAAACTCACCTCTGCTCGGCTCAAATCTAGCAAAAAATGACTTAATATTAACAAACAATGCAAGAGAAACTAATTTCGATTAATAAAGTTAAGGTCTTTAACAAAAATAAAAGTCAACCCAAAAGTCAAACCCCGTCCCGTACCTCAAAACCCGACAAACTCACAAATTCCGATAATCCATTCGATTATGAAACCAACTATACTAATTTCACTCTAATACGACTCTGAATTGATGTTCAAAATTCAATTATTCACTTTAGGAAAGTTTAGACAACCCCCCCCCCCCTAATTTTTCTTTTAAAATCATCAGTCAAATACCAAAATCGAATATGGAATCATGGAATATAATCAAAACCGAGTAAAAAAAACTTATCCCAATCCACGTGGTGAAAATCCTCTCCAAAATCGCCCAAATCCGAGCTACCCAACTCAAAATGTGATAAAATGAACTCAAGGTCCGAAATAGACTACTTTTGACATAGCTCTAGGGATACCCTTTTTTGAACGCGGATGATGCCTCGCGTTCCCGATGAAAAAAATACACTGCCTCAAAATAACAGTACGTGTTCGCGGAACTTCCCTCACAAACGCGATGAACAACTCTGTCAGACCTTCACGAACACGATCAACACTTCGCGAACGCGAAGAAGAACTCCTCAAGACCGCCCAACCCAGCTCAATACTAATGCGTAGAAGTGAACGCGAATGCGAAGAAGACCAGCCCCTTATACTACACGATTGCGGCCTCATCCATGCAATCACGAAGAACAAATAATGCACCAGAAACCAGCAATGCCAAAATGATCCAAAACCCATCTGAAACTCACTCGAGTTCCTTTGGATCCCGTCCGAACATGCCAAAAAGTCCCAAAAAATAACACGGACCTACTCGAGGCCTCGAATTACACATAACAACATCGAAACCATGAATCACACCTTAAATCAAGCATAATGAACTTTTGAACTTTTAACTTCCAAAACTCATGTCGAACCATATCAAATCAACTCGGAATGACCTCAAATTTTGCACACAAGTTTCAAATGACATTGAAGTATCCTATTTTGCACAAGTCAAAACAAGATTCAACTGGCAGTTCTTCTAATGTTGATAAAAGATAGTCGCCATCTAATATTTAAGGTATATTAAGGTATCAATGTGTTTATTAGATTATTATCCTAATGATCTAGTAACCGGTGATATTTTAAAAAGGGTTCTAGTTATTCTAATGGAAGATATTAGGTATCCCTTAAAATCTACCAGAGGTAGCTCCTTAAACTTAGGCTAGCTTTGGGGAAAGGAATGTTTATACTCTGCTTAGTCGGGTGCTTAAAGTTAGTAAAGTATTCTAAGTCTAGTTTAAAAATCTATTTCTTTGAAAAGAGGATTGTGTATCTACCTAGAAAAAAGGAGTTATAGATTTTAAGGTCTTATAATTTATGAAAATCCTTTTGAGATGTTTATGCTTACAAAGTTGAGAAAAAAAAATATTTTGAAAGACTTCTATATTTGAAAAGAAGTTAAAATGTTTATGTATAATTTGGAAAAAGCAAAAGACCATTAGAAAATATACCATAGGTTGAGATGGATATTGTAACAACTCGGCCGGTCGTTCTGTGAGATTTACCCCATTTCCCCCATATCTGCATTTGTTATATATCGCTATCCTGTTTTGATGTGTTGGGTCAGTTGGTTTGGGTCCAGAATGGTTATGGTGAGAGTTTAGGAATTTAGCCTTTAAAGTAGCCTAATAGTTAAGAAAGTCAACTGAGAGTTGACCTATTGGTGAACGATCCCGTAATGCGGATTTTATGGCTCTGATACCAAACTGTCACGACCCCAAATCCTAACCGGTTTTGATGGCGCCTATCGTGAAACTAGGCTAGCCGACCACCGCATGTTTGCAATTTCTTCTGAAAATCCCCTTCAAGTTTCAAGCATTTCATAAAAATATACAGAAAATTACTTAATACAATAGGCCAATATGATACAATATTGTCATCCCCAAAACTCGGAGCCAACATGTCATGAGCATCTAGATAAATAAGCCAAAATAAACTATTATAATACAAAACCTTCGAATCAAAGCTAAATACAACAAGAAGGGAAAACAGAGATGCTGCGAACGCTGAACAGCTACCTCTATATCCTACAAATCCAGCTTCGCTGCGTAATAAGGTCTAATGCTCGATATCTGCTCCTGAATCTGCACACAGAGGTGCACGGAGTAATGTGAGTACGCCAACTCAGTAGTAATGAAAATAAATCAGGTTTGAGCAGCAAGAAACACATAAAATCAATGTCATCAAATCACAAGAGGCACAGCCTTTCTTTCCAACAGTATAACATAGAAATGTGAAATCATCATGCTTTAAAATCATCTTCAGAAAATCCTTTAAATAATGTATATTTTTCAACAACTTCAACCGAAAGGTTTAGTATAAAAATGACATGAATCATATAGAGGCCCTCAGACAAAACGTATTTCATAAGCTCAAAGTGAGAGTAGTAAAAATCATCAGTTGCCCCTCGGGCAAAACATATATCACAATCAGCCCCTCGGGCAAAACATGTATCATAATTAGCCCCTCAGGCATGCTTCATAGTCACTTATAATCAGTCGCTCAGCACCTCACAATCACTCATGCCTCTCAATCACTCGTCACTCGGCCTCCCATCACTCGTCACTCGTCACTCGGCACTCTGTACGCTCACTGGGGGTGTGTACAGACTCCGGAGGGGCTTCTTCAGCCAAAGCGCTAATATCACTCAGCACCTCACCATCACTCTTGGCCCTCGTCCACACTCAGCACCTCACCATCACTCTTGGCCCTCGGCCACACTAAGCAGAACCACTCGAAAGGCCCCTCGGGCGAATCAGTAAAACAGGGTACTCGACCCAAAACATCAGTTTAAATCTCAAAGTAGTGTAAATCATGTTGAGCCTCGAAAATAGTATGCACAATGATGCTGAGTGAAATCATCAAACAAATAGTGAGGAAAACAGCATTAAAAAGCCCTCAAAGGGTCTAAACAGATCGGCGCGAGGCCCCAAACACAGCGTATAGCCCAAATATTTCAACAATCTTTAGAATACGTTTTAACATAAGGTTTTGAGTAAATATGCAACTCATTAGTTGCCGAGGAGAGGACCTATTCCAATCAAAAAATCAGTACGCGCCACATACTCGTCATCTGACATGGGCCAGTGAGAAAATATGTAGTCTGGGGTTCCATACCCTCAGGATAAGATTTATAACCATTACTTACCTCTACCGGGCCACAAAACTAGTCCGCTATGATTTTTCCCCTCAAATTGGCTCCCGATTGCTCCGAATCTAGCCAAAACCAGTTAACATCATCAATATATAACAAAGGAACTCAATCCAATCGAGATTTATCAAATTATACGAGAATCTCGAAATTCGGCCAAACCCGAGCCTCGGGCCCGCATCTCAAAATCCAATAATTTTTACATCATCCTCGTCCTCCCACGATTCTATACATACCAAGAACACTAAAATCGGACTACAATTGCCCACTCAAATCCTCAAAGGAAGAATCAAATTCCCATGCACCCCTTCTTCCCCAATTTTGGTTCAATTCCAGCAATTCTTATGGTTTAATCACTTAGAAATCGACATAAAAATGAGTTATGAAGTTAAGAACCTTACCTCCAAGTGATTCCCTTCAATTACCTCTTCAATCCTCTCAAAGGTGCTCCCAACTCATCAATGATGGAGAAAAATATGAGCCAATTTCACATAACAGGCCTTTTAAACATTCTGCCCAGCTAATATATTTTCTTCACTGCGATCGCAAACATTGGCACGCGATCGTGAAGAACAAATATGCTGCCCCGTCGAATTATCCTACGCGATCGCAGACATCCACACGCGATCGCGATTCATGAAGACATAAACCCACGCGATCACAAACCACTTTACGCGATCGCGAAGAACAACGGCTCAACTCACTCACGCGCCCCTTTAACTCTACATGAACGCAAACAACACCATACCTCTATTGAAAATCGATTTCAATCGGAGGTGTATTTTGAAACCTCATTGAGGTTTGTTTAGTTCGCAATCAGCTATGTTTGGTTTTTACTTCTTGAAAGACGGCCTTATAATTATTTTCAAGATTATATTCTTTTCAAAGAGGATTCTATTTACTTCTTGAATATGTTGAAATTCAAATCTTAGGAAAATGATCAATGATAACAAGGCAAAATCTTTCATTTTATTAAGAAAATAGGCGATCAAATACTAAAGGTGTTAAGTCGAGCAGATTTTTAGATTTTGATTCTTTTACCTATAGGCTTTTGGTTTGCCTATGTTTCCTACACAATCAAAGCATCAAGTAATACTCAATAAAACTTTAGTATCAAACATGTACACAAAGTAACTAAATAACAATTATTTTCTTTAAAAAAATGTAAGAGGGAGGAAAGGGGCTGGACTCTTGACATTGGGGCGATGAAAATTTAGGCCTAGCAGATCTAAAAGCAGAAGCAGACTCCATCGAGCAGGAAAGGCATCCCAAACTGGAACTTGGGCCTGAGTTCCAAAGGACTCAACAGACCCAATTCAAACATGCACACGAAAAATAAGGGGATAATTAGTGAAATCAATATAAGGCACAATGAAATAGTAAATAGGACTAAAGAATACAGTATCACCAATTTCATTTTGCATTAATTCTAGGGGGATTAATAAGAGTCAATGACTAAAGGCTTAGATTAAAACCTTATTCATAGACAAGATCCCCTTTGAATCCCTGGCACTTCAGAGTTTACAAGGGTCTCATGGACCCCGAGCAGTACTTATGTCAAGGAAGGGCATCTTGACCGCACAGGTTTAACCCCAAATACCTTTAACCACTCACATTTATTCTTCCTCAAAGGTTTAGTCACATCATCAAAGGTTCAGATACATAGAGTTTTAACAAAAGCTGTAGAGAACATCATTAGAGTATAGGGATATGAGCAGTTTAGAAATACATCATTAACTATAGGATCATAACCCAAAATATGAAGGCAAGCTACTATAAGTAAACTTATATTATCCAATGATTTCAATTACCTTAGTATGCATCAGAACATTTAGGAAGGCAATCACACCGATAGAAGAACAAGGGGAGTTATTTGCATATTATCAATAAACCAATTCAAGTTCAAAAGTGCCTGGTTAATGATCCAAGAATTGGTAAGTGATAGGGAAGACATATACATTAATTTCATTAGTCCCAATGGGGTTCAACAGTTCAGGATACTTTAACTAGGTTCAGAATACTTCAATAAACACTTCAGTGATCTTCAGAATAGTCCAAAGTAAACATATGCATAGTTGAGGCCTTAATCCACTAAACACATGTACTAACAACATTGTTCATGCTTCTTAAAAGGTAACAACAACCAGCTGAGATATCGATGTAGGTAGGAAGGTCAATTTTAGTCTAGTTCAAACCTAATAGCATGATCCCTAGTCTATTAGATTCTCAAAAATTCATGACTAGACTTTTATAGGCAAGGACATCAACTAGATATGAGACAGTGGGTAGGGGATGTTGATTTTAGTGGGTGAAAATAGTACAAACAAGTCTTAATGAGTTTACCTAAGCCTATGAGTGATAAGGTTACACCGATAAACTTTCCATTTCAGATCCTATGTTACTCATGTTGTTAAGTTATTAAGGTAGACATGATTCAATTTTCTTCTTCTACAAAGCAGTTTTCAATAAAAGAACACAGTAATTTAGACATGAAACTTTCTCAAATTAAGAGCATGTAAAGTTTCATGAGCATCATTGGACAAGCACAAGCATAGAGGTCAATAAGAATCACTTAAGTAGCATATATAGATTGGTCAGCAGTATCAAAACAATCATAACTTATCAAGAGATAATTAACTCAATCAATGACAATAACATGCAAAAGCAGAACATAATAATCCATCCATAAGTTACTAATATGCATCATAAACTAAAGGTAATCAACAAAGAAAACATCTTAAACACAAAATAGCACAGTCAATCAAAGATAGAGAGAGGGTCAGTATACGTTGACCTTCTACAGAGCAGAAAACCAAGCAAGAGTCGTTTGTTTAGCCGTTTAGGCATCCGAACCAAAATGAATCAGGTATAGAGAGAAAACTCGAGCAGGGATGAAAAGACAAAAAGAGAAGTTAGGGAGAAACTACTGGAACTTACTACGTAGCTGAAAAACTTGAACTTTTAATTCTTTCGATGTTTTTGCTGGTAATGTTAAGTGTATTCGTCTGTTAGGTAGAAGCATTAAATGCCTTATTTATATTAGCATTCAAGTCAGGGTTTCGGTCTGATTCAAAATCGACTTGGATAGTGACGAAGGTAGGATGATGATAGCACAGAGGTGAAATTAGAAGTGAAAGAGGGGGAAAACAGCGGAGATCTTTTACCTGAGCACAAAAAGCTTGAACGTTGGAGCCTTTGATGCAGCCATTCATGCTCTGATTCGACGGAACATATAGATTGATGAATTTTCAGGTTACATAGTTTTAGGTCTAGGGTTTCAGATTGGGGATTTCAAATTTTGGTGATGAAAGTGAAAAAATCGGCATAATTCGTGGTGTTAAAGGGACAAAGGGGATGATTTGAGGGCTGGATTTGTGACCTTGCACGAATTTATGAATCAGGGCGGCCGTTTATGAAGTTGAGAGACAGAAGAAAGAAAGAAAAGGGAAATTAGGGCGGCCGTTTTGGGAAAATGATTAGGGTTTAAGGTCGTCTCTGGGTAAAATACGAAGGACGGAATCAGGATTGTTGGATCATTTGATCAATGGCTCTAATATTTCAGGACATAAGTATTTAAACAAATGGTTATTAGGAAAAATAAATGGGGACAGTTGGATCTGTGTGATCCAACGGTTGAGATAAGATCCAGCGAGGGGTTTAAAATAAAGAGAAAAATAGAATTTCACGTGGACCGTCGATGATTTGGATCAACAGGTCGGATCCTTTATGTTTGTTCTACGAGTGAGGGGGATGGGTGGCGTGGCATGATGCCATTGGTTCTCAGGGATTGGTGTGGATTGCAAAAGTGGATAGAGGGGGTTAGTTCCGGATCGGGTTAGGCGATTGGGCTTGTGCCATTTGGGCTAAATTAGCTGGAATGAAATTAAAGCCATAGTCTCTTGAGTTTAATTGGTTAATTACTATTGTAGCCCTTTGCATTTTTAGGCCCTTTCAAAATTAACTTACTTTATACTTAATTAATTCTAATTGAATGTGATAAAATATAATCATCAAATACATTATAAATTGCTATAATTAATTATATCTATTGAAATACTTTATTTACTAATTATGAAACTAATTTCAGATAAATTAAAGTAACATGCGATATAATTAAAATCAAAGATTAATTTGTTATATTGATTGTAAAACTTGTTTATTAAAATATAAAGATCATTTTAATAATTCCAAAATAATAAGGTTAATATAATTCATAAATATTTAATACCAAATTAGTAATTTAACATTGTTAATTATTATTTCCTATTATATTTATAAAAAACAGATATGATTGATTAGGAAATATTTTACCACATTTATTGCAAATTATTAGGCATAGATAATTTAATTTTAAAAGGGAGGATCAAAATTGGTCGTCAACAACTACCCCTCTTTGATCGGAGACGATGAAAGAATTTATGGGCAAAGAAATTGACCTAAGACCAATTTTGTCCCAACTTTAGGAATATATTGCAAGAATTACATATGGCTTTGGGGAAAGATTATGAGTTGTAAAATTAGGGTCTGAATCTTGCTTTGAATCGCCTACACACCTCGAGCTTAACGAGGATCAGGCCTCATGTAGTACTGGAATGATGATTTGGAGAAGGTGGTGCTTGGGAGTTTCCCCAATATCGTGTTATGACGATACTGCAAGACGAGAAGATCATGGTACCCTCAGTGACTCCACGGATTGTAGCTTGATTATGAGACTTGAAAGACTTGACGATTTTGGAGCTCTGCTGATCGGACTGAGTGGAGTTTGGATCCTTGGTCTCTTATGGGTTTGTTGTCCCTCATAGTGGTGTAACTTGGTTTTCTACTTAGAAGAAGTTCCACATTGTAGTGTTTGAACCTGCAAAAGAAGATACACGCATACACATACATCGTAATACAAATGTGTTAAGATATGATGTAAATAATGCAGGAATGATGATGCTTGGCTGCTAGCTAGCCATTATTTGGGACCGGGGCAATGGGATGTTTGAATCTAAAGTCTCCGAACTTTAGAGCATTATTTGGGATGCCGCGAATGGGCCATTGAATTTGACTTGATTGTTAGCTTAATTCTATACTGTTTCGCAGTTGTCGAAGATTTAATTCTCCATGTGATGGGAGTATATCCATGCGATGGGGGTAGTTGACTTTAAGAATATAAAAATCTTCGCATGATGGAGTTCCTCCATGCGATGGGAGTAGATGACTTTGATTGTAAAAAATGCATGTAAGCTGCATAATAAAACGTCAAAACATTAGAGATAAAGCAGAGAAATAAATGAGCATGACCAAGAGATACTCTTGACTACAGAACGAATTTGCAGTCATCGATCGGTGGAAATTATAGAAGAATTGGATATCCATCCTTCGATTGTTAGAGTGGGCGACGAAGTTTGCGACTATCTTTGTAACGACCTGACCTGTCATTTTGAGCTCTAGCGCGTCGTTCAGCGGTTTGAAGTCATGATCATATTCGTTTCGGGTATTATGACGTGTAGGTATGGTCGGAACTGAATTTCAGGAAGATTGGAGTCAATTTAGGAAGAAAATTCTCAATTCGGAAGCCTTAAGTTTGAAAAATCAACTAAGATTAGAATTTTGAGTAAACGACCTCCGAATCAGGATTTGAAGGTTCCTGCAGGTTCGTATCATGATTTCGGACTTAGGCGTATGTCCAGATCAGGCTTTGGATAATCCGGGAGCGTTTTGGCATATATTGTGAAAGTCCGCATTTTTGAAGAAATTTCCTAAGTTTGGGTTGAAGCGCATTTCAGTGATATTGATGTCCGTTTGGGATTCCGAGCTAGGGAATAGATCCGTATGGTGATTATGGAGTTGGGAGCGCGATTGGAAGTGAATTCGGATGCCCGTAGGTCATTTTGAAGTCATTTGGCTAAAGATAGAAATTTGAAGGTTTTTTTAGAAATCTGACCGGAAGTGGAAATTTTGATATCGGGGTCGGAATACGATTTCGAAAGTTGGAGCAGGTCCGTAATGTCGAATATGAATTGTGTGCAAAATTTGGGGTCAATCGGACCTGATTTGATTGGTTTCGGTATCGGATGTGGAAGTTTGAAATTTCAAAGTTCATAAAGCTTGAATTGGAGTGCGATTCATGATTTCGACGTTGTTTGATGTGATTTAAGGCCTCGAGCGAGTTCGTATCATGTTTTGGGACATGTTGGTATAATTGGTTAAGCTCCCGAGGGCCTCGGTGAATTTTGGAAGGCTAACGGAATAGATTTTGGGCCAAAATAGCTGCTGAAATTTCTGCTGCAAATTTGTTTTGGACAGCAACTGATGCATCGAAGAGCTAACTTTGGAAGCATATATATCAAAATCTATAAAGAATCTAAAAATTTACAAAACATAAAAGTTGTATCCCTTGCATTCTAGTTTTCAGAAAGTTAAACCATTCATGATTTGGACATTGGATCAGAAAGTTATGATCAATTGAAGATGGCTGGTGAAGCAGTTTTGACAGAATTTACTGATGCATGGAGCCGACTTTAGAAGCTCATATCACAAAATATATAAAAAGTTATATGGTGTACAACATATCCAATTAAATATCTTTGAGTCTAGTTTCTAAATCTTCAAACCGTTTGTCACTTGAATATTTCTACAAGGGGTTATGGGCGTTTTAACATAAAGTGTACAGCAAGAGAAAATTATAATAGGATGTACAACCTGCACAGCGCAAGGTACAACCCAATGAAGCCTGGGCAGGTTGCTTTAAACCCGAGTTTTGGCCCATTTCTTTCATTTGGCTTGGACGATTTTGGAGAGCTCAATGAGGGATTTTCACCAAACAACACTAGGTAAGTGATTTCTTCCTATTTTTGAGTTAAATATGTGATCTTACATGGATTTAGACATGGAAAATTAGTATAAATTTGGGACTTTTGGGGAAGACCTAGAATTTAGAATTTTGGACTTTTACCATGAATTAAAGCATGAAAATTAGAGCAAATTGTATATTTGAGTTAGTAAAGCTATGGGTAGAATTTATCTTCGAGAAATTTCGGAATCCGGGCACGTGGACCCGAGGGCATTTTGGTTAACTTTTCGAGCGGAATTGGGAACTTATATAATTTGAATTGTTACAAGTATTAGAGTGATTTTTTATTGGTTTGCCCGTTATTTTAATAGTTTTGGGGCGTTGTGCATCAGTTGGAGTCGTCGGAAGGGCTTGGAAGCTGGTTATGGAATTTCGGACCGAGGTAAGTCTCATTTCTATATTTATGAGGGGGAATTGTCCCCCTAGGTGAACTAATTAAGTATGTGCTACTATCTTTTGGGGATACGTATGCACGAGGTGACGGGAGTCCATGCGTAACTACTATTATGTCATATTCGGGTAGTCTAGCACCCACAAGCATGACTTACGTGTTGTTGATGTGATCTTGCCAATAATATTAGACTGATAATGCTATTGAATTTGTAACTTATTTCCTACGAAGGCTAAAGTGTACCCTTTTTAATCACTTAGAAAGAGAATTGACTCCTCTGTGGATAATTGTATACCTGATAAGGTGATATTATTGAATATTATTAAACTTGACAAATGAATTGCGAGAAAAGATTTAAACACTAATTTTTATGATTTGTAAAAGAGAAATTTGTCATTTACTTGAGTATTTATTTTCCCAATGTAGTCGGGGTGGACTGTTGATTGTGCATGAGTGCATGTGGCCGCTTCACAATTTACATTCTGTGAGCGGAGTGTTATTTCCCCCACTCTCATGGGAACGGGCCGTACGCCACGGCGGATTGAAAAATGCACTTATGGTACGGGCCTTTCGACCCTCGGCAGTGCATAGAGATGATTATTTTATTGAAAGATGCACTTATGGTTTGGGCCATTCGACCCTCGGCAGTGCATAGACATGATTATTTTATTGAAAGGTGCACTTATAGTACGGGCCGTTCGACCCTCGGCAGTGCACAGACATGATTATTTTTATGGCTCAGGCCGGTTGTCCTTATACCGTATGCACATGCTAAATTGTTAAATGTTTTTCATTAATTTTGAAGTTGACAAGATATTTGGAGAAAAATAAAGAAACAATTGTTTATTTAAGAAATTTGGGGGGAAATGAGGAAGTAGTAACTCTTTATTTACTTTCAGTATTTATTTGAATTACAGTTATCCGTAATGCTTACTGTTATATCATCCTCGTATGCCTATTACTGATATCATATTGTGCTAAATTAATTTGTTGGACCTTAGTGAGCGTCTAATTCGACCTCTCGTCACTACCTCTCTGAGGTTAGGCGGGCGACTTACAGAGTACACGATTTTTTCGTACTCATGCTACACTTGCTGTGCATTTTTATTGCACAGGTAATTTCATAGTGACATGGTTGGTTTGGAGACTTAGGCGAGCTGCATTATCCGGAGGCGATCCGCAGCTGACAGAGTCCCTCGTATTGTATTATTTTATTTTAATTTCCTTGTCCAATTGTATTCGGACAGGCTTTGTAGAAATTGTAAAATTCTTAGAATTTGCTCATGCACTTGTGACACCGGGTTCTAGGATGTGTTTGGGATTTAATTTAATAAATGGAATGGTTTACCTGTCATATTTATTTGATAAATTTTTATTCGCTATTATAACTTGTAAGTGAAAGATAAAGATTTTGAAAAAGATGTTAAAACGGAAATTTATTTCAACTAGTTAATGATTGGCTTGCCTGACGGTGGTGTCCAGCGCCATCACGACCTTAGTAGATTTTGGGTCGTGACAACGTGGTATCAGAGCACTAGGTTCCTGTAGGTCTCACAAGTCATGAGCAAGTGTAATAGAGTCTTGCGGATCGGTACGGAGACGTATGTACTTATCTTCGAGAGGCTACAGGGCTGTTAGGAGTACTTCCCTTCTTGATTCCTCATCGTGCGATTTGATTCCTTTAAGGCTTATGCCTAAGTTTATTCCTACTCAATCTTATGCGTCGCGAAGTGCTTTCCATGAATTGGGAATTTGAGGAATTGATATGGGGTTGTTGTTGTTGCCCTATAGGAGAATATTACGTTGTTTCAGCTCGGTTGGTGTATTTCTGAGAACTTTGAGTTTATGCTCAAGTTGTGATGATGTTTACGATTGGTTATCGTGCGATGTCGATATGATGATAGAGTGATTGCCCATATGTTGGGGGAGATGAATGTCTTGAAGGGAGGTTTTCTCAGAGTGTGATTTCGAGATTTCAGTATTTAGATTACGGTGGAAGGAAGGCAATTGATCTATAAATGGCCAGGTTTTTGGATTAATAAAGTAATAAGACTTTGTGTCTTCAAGTAAGGTGGAGTATTCACCTGTGACGTGTTATCGTCGTCCTTGATCGAATGGAATGTGTTAAGTTTGTCAGTGCCATGGTTTCTTCAGGTGCATGGAGCCAGAGTATGGTGGAGGAGTATTGAAGAATGTGGTTGGAAAAGAATGATATTGAATTGAGGCTAGGCGGTGGTTCCATTTCTAGGAGGCCAGGTGTAAGGAGCGGAAGTCGAGCAGTCGCAAAGTGAGGGAGCGGCAGCATAGTGGTGAATTAGAAGGTATTGTAGCGCAGTTAGTAGATATCCATGGGGAGCGGGCGGACTGGTAAGGTTAGTGAAAGAAAACGGGCTTAGGATGGAGTATTGATGTCGTAGAGGTAGTGCAGTACAGCGTCGTTAGAAGGTGTCAGTTGGTAAATTACATAGGTGGGTTATCTCCTGTGAGTAGTTTAGCGGTCGTGTGGTTGGAAAGTCTCTGTGAGGGATTCTAGTGGTTGCTCAGTAGGAGGCAGGATGTGTGAATGATGCTAGAGAATTTGAGCAATTAGGGAGTGCTAGCAAGAGAATTTGGAAGAATTTGACGAATCGGTTGAGCAAGATTCATGTTAACAAAGGAGAAAGGATCTCAGCAGGGTCTACAGTGGTGCCAGGAGTAGCTTCGGGCTGAGTGTGGGAGTCCCACCACCTACAGTTGGGTTGTAGGATTGTGTTATCATAGGGTTGCGGATTGTCGGCGTGTTGGCAAGTTATTTCAGATAAGGGGAAAGGAGTAAAATGGTGATCGTTCGTGGGATTTGATAAATGTGTGCAAAGGTTGGCCTTGTTGGACCAGGGTTAGGCTTTGAAAGATTCAGAATTTATGCCTAAGGCACAGGCGAGTTGTAAGGGTAGTGACTCAGCCACGTGTTTCATTGAAAAGGGTGTTCATGTGCTAGGAGAACCTTGGAGTTGATTGTATTCGAGACCAGTCAGAGTGGGTGACTCTCAATAATGGTCTTAGTGAATTCAAAGTTAAGAATGCGGCGTTTAAGGGTTAAAGGAAGCCGTATGATACAGAATTGAGCTTTTGCAGCGTAATTTCAGAGAAAGGGAAATGGTTTGAGTGTTCTATGTTATTTTCAATATGCAGGGTAGTATTGGAGGAGTGAGAAAAATAAACTTCGGGTTGTAAAAAGATTATCAGGAGGGTATGAGACGGGTTGTGGGATTTAGGCAGCATGGTATAGTGAATCAAGGTCACTCGGGATGAGTGAAGGTTGAGTTTTCTATGAGTTAAAGGAAGTTACTATTATTCCTTAGGCAATTGAAGGTGATTAAAAGAAGATAGATTGATTAGCCATGGTTGAAATGGAACATTTACCGCAGTGATCGGTTCCTTCGATGTGATTAAGTTATGCATGTGGTTTGTGCTGGTGTGTGCAGGGATTGTCGGCCTTCGTAATAGATTTCATGTGGGAGCATTCGAGTGCTATGGCCTGTCAGGTGTAGGTGGATCCCG
>MDKI01282841.1:0-27116 GCA_005239505.1 Nicotiana paniculata
GGAGGAGGAGGAGGAGGAGGAGGAGGAGGAGGAGGAGGAGGAGAACAATATGAAAACATTTCCATGCTTTCTCAAGTTGTAACAAGCTTAATGAAGAAAAACAGAAATAGCAGAAGATGGAAGTCTAACTTCAGGAAAGGAAGGATAAACAATGAAACTGATAAAAATGATGGAAGGTGTTACGAATGTAGAAAATTTGGTCACATTCAAGCTGATTGTCCTGAACTAAAGAAGAAACTCAGCAGAAATATGCAAAAGAAGAAGTCCTTCGGAGCATGAAATTATGAAGAAGAATCTGATCATGAGGAAATTGCAAATATATATTTCATGGCCATCAATGAAAATGAAGATTCAGGGGAGCTTGGACTAATGGCAGATGGAGATGATGATGAGGAAGATAACTCAAGAGAACTTGATCTTATGGCAGACGAAGGAACTAGTGAGGTACGTCTTCCCACATGTCCAAACTGTTATGAACTTCAAGAATTTGTAGATATTTCTCTTGCAGATATTGAAAGAGTTGTGAATGAACTTATAAAGATCACGAGAGAAAAGAAAAATTGGGCCTTGAAACTAAAAGTCTGTGAAATTGAGCGTGATATGCTACAATATGAAGTTAATGAACTTCAAATTCAATTGAATGGATTGCAAAAATCCACTAGTCACATTTCAGTCAAATCAAACCAGACTATTCATCACAAACAGAAGAAATCTCATGCCAGTTCCTTTTGTGGTAAAAATGGCCATAGTAATAACCAATGCAGGAACATAATTAGAGCAGAAAAAGGTTATGAAAACTCTAATAGTCCATCATGTTTTTATTGTGGTAAAAGGGGTCACACCTCAAATCGTTGCAGGTTCAAGGATAATAGAAGATGGGTCTGGCAACCTAAATCTTCAAATCAAACTAACACTCAGCATCCTAACCATTCAGGACCCAAAGCAGGCTTGGGTACCTAAAAACAAGTAATTTTGTTTTGCAGGAACACTGCAAGAAGAATCGAAAAGGAAAATGGTATCTCGACAGCGCGTGTTCCAGACATATGACTGGTGACAAACAATTGTTCAAAACAGTCACCAAACTAGATGGAGGAAAAATTACCTTTGGAGACAAATCCAAAGGGAATGTAATTGGTGTTGGAAAAGTTCCTCTAAGCTCAACATGTGATGTAGATGAAGTCTACCTCGTTGATGAACTTGGCTATAATCTTCTCAGCATTAGTCAACTATGTGACAACGACTATGGGGTTCGTTTTAATAAACATGGCTGGTTTATAGAAGATGAATCAGGTAAAATCATTCTTTCAGGTAATAGAGACAAAAATGTCTATACTATTAGCAATTTAGATAATCTTAAAGATCAAATTGTCTTGCTTCCATGATTGATGATCCCTGGGTCTGGCATAGAAAACTTGGTCATGCCAGCATGAATACTATTCAAAAGCTTTCCAAACATGATCTCGTAATCGGTCTTCCAAAATTAGATTTTTCAAAGGATCATATTTATGATGCATGTCAACTGGGAAAACAAACTCGCTCATCTTTCAAAATTAAAAACATTGTTTCCACCTCCAAACCTCTCCAACTATTACATATGGATTTATTTGGTCCAACTAGAACTGCTAGTATATGTGGTAGGAAATATGCTTTTGTCATTGTGGAAGATTTCTCTAGATTTACCTGGGTTATGTTTTTAAGTTATAACGATGATGCTCTAAAGAATTTTGAAGTTTTCTGTAAGAAGGTTCAACGAGAAAAGAGATACTACATTTCTACTATTAGGAGTGATCATTGAGGAGAATTTGAAAGCAGAGCTTTTAAAATTTTTCGCAACGATCAAGGAATCTCTCACAACTTCTTTTCACCAAGACCACCGCAGCAAAATGGAATAGTAGAGCGTAAAAATAGAACTTTACAAGACATGGCAATAACCATGATTGTGGGAAATTCTCTACCTCATCATTTCTGGGCAGAAGCTATGAGCACATCATGCCACATCATCAACGGGTATCTTATTTGACCAATCCTCAAAAAGACTCCTTATGAACTATTGAACGGTAAGAAACCCAATATCAGCTATTTTCACCCATTTGGATGCAAATGCTTTATTCACAACAATAGAAAGGACAATTTGGGTAAGTTTGATCCTAAAAGTGATGAAGGTAATTTCTTGGATACTCTCCCTCAAGTAGAGCATATAGAGTTTGTAATAAAAGAACGTTATGCATTGAAGAACCAATTCATGTTGTTTTTGTTGATACTAACCCTCGCCCAAGGAATGAAAATCTTCATGAAGATGAGAAAATTTCCTTTGTCCTAAATCTATCATTGTAGGAAAGGATCATCAAAGCGAGTCAACTGATCAACAGACTCAACCAACTGAAGAGCCTGCAAAAAATCACGAACCATCTCCAGTAGATCAGTCGACTAATGTGGAAAGAGAACCTTCCACAAACACTCCAAATGAATGGAAAAGTGAATCTGGCTGTCCTCACAAATTCATTATAGGATATCCACAGGAAGGAATCACTATAAGAAGATCTCAGAAGAACAAATCACATGTGGCTCTTATTTCTCAACTTGTACCAAAGAAAGTGGATGAAACTCTGAAAGATACTCACTGGATAAGTGCTATGAAAGAGGAACTAGATCAGTTTGAAAGAAATAAAGTATGGGAATTGGTTCCAAGACCTCCAAATTCCTCCATCATTGGGACTAAGTGGGTATTTAGAAACAAATTGAATGAACCTGGTCAAGTGGTTCGAAATAAAGCAAGGCTGGTTGCTCAAGGATACTCTCAGCAAGAATGAATCGACTATGATGAAACCTTTGCGCCTGTAGCAAGACTCGAATCCATACGAATATTACTTGCTTTCGCTGCTCACAAAGGATTCAAGCCATTTCAAATGGATGTTAAAAGTGCGTTCCTAAATGGTTATATCTCTGAAGAAGTATATGTGAAGCAACCGCCAGGATTTGCAAACATCACCTTTCTTGATCATGTATACAAGCTAACTAAAGCTTTGTACGGTCTCAAACAATCTCCATGTGCATGGTACGAAAGGTTAAGCTCTTTTATTCTAAATCAAGGTTTCAAACGAGGTAATATCGATACAACTTTATTATTAAGCACTCTAGTTCAAGTAATCTTATTACTCAAATTTATGTTGATGACATTATTTTTGGTAGTCCTAACTTTGCTCTATGTGAAGAATTTTCTCTCTCTATGAAAGGAGAGTTCGAAATAAGCATAATGGGAGAATTGACGTTCTTTCTCGGACTTCAAATCAAACAGTCTCCTAAAGAGATTTTCATTTGCCAAACCAAGTACACTAAGGAGCTCATAAAAAAGTTTGGCATGAAAAATGTTAAGTCTATTGGTACTCCAATGAGTCCAACAACAATGCTCGATGAAGACATCAATGGAAAGAATGTTGATGAAACCATATATTGAGGAATGATTGGATCCTTATTATATCTCACTACAAGTCGACCAGATATTATGTTCAGTGTCTGTAAGTGTGCAAGATTCCAGTCAGCTCCTAAGAAATCCCATCTCACTGTTGTTAAACGTATTGTTAGATACCTAATTGGTACCTCTGAGCTAGGATTATGGTATGATCGTTCTAACAATTTTGCCTTAAGAGGATTTTCAGATGCAGATTTTGCAGGTGACAAGATTGACAGAAAAAGTACAAGTGGCACATGTCAACTTTTGGGAAATGCATTAGTATCTTGGCATAGCAAGAAACAAAATTGTGTTGCTCTATCAACAACTGAAGCAGAATATTTAGCTGTTGTACACAAGTTCTATGGATTATGCATCAACTTCTCGACTATGATTTATCTCTTACCTCTACTCCTATATTTTGTGATAATACTAGTGCTATTTGTTTATCAAAAAATTCTGTGCATCATTCTAGAGCAAAGCATATAGAAATTAAGCATCATTTTATCTGTGATCATGTTGCTAAAGGTGATTTTTTTTAGAATTTATTAGTAATGATTCTCAAATTGCTGATATTTTTATAAAATCTCTTTTCAAAGAAAGATTTTATTTTCTCCGAAAAAAGATTGGCATTGTGCCAAATTTGTAAAACAAATCTTTTACCTTCTTCTAAAATATTTTATTTTCTTTATTAGGTGTGTTTAACCTTAATTACTTGTAAGTGTTATTATTGCTTCTCCATCAGTACCACCAATCCGTCACTTCAGAAGCATCACTTCCTTTCTGAACCCCCCTTTTCCTTTAACCAAGGCGACCCTTCGTTCCTTCTAAAGTTCTGATAGAAACCCTTCCTTCCTTGTTACTCTCTCCATTCTCATCAAAGCCAACATTCTCACTATGGCCAAAAGAAACCCTTCTTCTTCCACTGCAACCAGATGCAACAGAAGTCTGCTAAGATCAAATGGAAGATTTGCGCAACTACAAACATTATTTTCTAAGCCTCTCTAGTTCTTAGCTTAAACACTGTATTCCTTAGTTTATCAGCGTCTCAAAAGATAGGAAGAGTTAGAACGCAAAAGACAGTTGTGTCATTATTCAAGATTCATTGTTGCTATACTTCGTTGGTGGTGAACGAATCAAAACCATCCTCATTGTAATTCTTTCAAGATATAAAGGGAACCCTTGTGACCCAAGGGAAACTGGATGTAAGTATCACACAGGTACCGAACCAGTATAAAAACTGTTGTGTGTCAGTCTCTTTCCATTTACTGTTGTTTTACATTTTGCTCAAAATCTAGTCAACTAAAATCATGGTTAGTCGATTATTTTTTAATAGACCACAACCCGGCCCCTCTTGTACTTTCAGATGGAATAAAAGACATGTTGGTTGGCGTGCCAGGTGTTAGTGGGCTTTCAACTGAACAACGTAAACAGCTAACAGTCACTGTAGAGCTTGTTGCAAATCCCTCAATTATCTTCATGGATGATCCCCAACAGGGTTGGATGCTAGATCAGCTGCAATTGTCATGCGGGCTGTGAAAAATGTTGCTGATACTGGAAGAACAATAGTTTGCACCATCCACCAGCCAAGCATTGACATACTTGAAGCATTTGGTGAGGTAAGATGTATGGACAGAACAACTGCTTAGTACTGCAAAAATCCTGTCTTTGAGTTTGAATGACTTTCCGGTATGCAAACACTGCTTGATCGCCTTTAGTAATCCATATATTTAATGGTTCATGCATGAACAGAGAGTCTCTTTCAATGGTATGCATTGAACAACAATCAACAAATGCTCAAGTTGTTAGCATCTTTAGATCAGGTCGATCTCTTTCCAATAAGAACGTACAGCCAGTTATCTATTTATAGGCTTCAATCAGTTATATAAAGAACCTAGTGATGATGCTTAGTGACACGTATGTAACATTTTAGAATTCCTTGGTAGCTGTATTTTCCAATTTTCTGTGTAACAATGCCTGCTGAAGTTAACCTTGAAGCCACTTAAACTGTAAATTATTCCACTTTCTGGGTAACTTTTCAAGAATAGAAGATGGTCTATCACATGACGGCCTTAAATCAGTCATCCTTGGGATGTTCCTGCTTTAAGGATGATTAGGAAGAGGCCTTGCAATGTCTTTCCTGGATTTATCCTTCACAATGACACGGAAATTTTCCATCTCCATTAATTCTCAAGCAAACTAATCTAATTTCGTAATTGTTTGCCCTTCATGGATATCCTCGACTGGTTATTTGTTTGTAATGTAATCTTTTGCAGCTGATTCTACTAAAAACTGGCGGGCACATGATCTACTGGGGACCCCTCGGTCAAAATTCTAGTAAAATGATCGAATATTTTGAGGTGCACTAATTTCCCTTGTTATTGAAATGCAGCAAGCCACTACTAGAAGCTTCTTTGTATAAAAGCTTAGACTGTTTTTTTGTGTTTTATCACTTGACACTTCTTTACAGGGTACCTCTGGTGTGCCAAAAATAATAAACAGCTGCAACCCAACGACCTGGATGTTAGAGGTTACATCAACATCTAGCGAAGCCAAGATTAGCATAGACTTTGCAGTAGTCTATAAGAATTCTGATCTACACAAGTTAGTAACAGCTATTCACCTCATTTAGCTCTGAAATGCTTCTTACACATTGTATCAATTGTAAGCACATTTTCCACATAACTAGTGCATGATTACTGTTTGAGCTTGTAAACGATGAGCTTGTAAAGAGGCTGAGTATCCCACCTCATGGTTCAAAAGATTTGCACTTCCCCACCCGGGTTTCATAGAATGGCTGGGGCCAATTCAAGACCTGCTTCTGGAAGCAGTACTGGTCGTATTGGAGGAGTCCGTCATACAATTTGATGCGCTCTCTGAACATGCTTGTTGCTTCCTTTCTTTATGGATTGCTGTTCTGGGATCAAGGGAAGAAACTGTAAGACAACAATACTGTTAAACCAAAGCTTCAATAATTTATTGACAATGTGCTTTATAGTGTGTGATATAAAACCATTTACATCCACATGGAATTTCTGGGCCCGTTTGAGTAACAAGTTTATCCCAAAATTTGATGCACAGGTGGTTGTCATGACACAGTTTCAAAAGGAATTAGGTTGTGTGATCCTATAAATTTTTCTCACATTCATCTTTTCCTTTTCGGTTTGTTAACAATTTAACATCAAACATTTCAGCTTTATTTTATATTGCTGGTTGATGTCACACATGCAGCAATAATAAAACTCTGGAGCTCCATGTTTAGTGCTCGAAATTGATGCAGAACTGAAGTTTTGTTCCTTTCTGCACTTATGATGTTCTCACCCAAGATAGTTGAATTGGTTTTGGTAAGTAAACAGTGTAACGTTATATTTATGTTGTCTACCCTTCAAGAACTTGATGATTTTCTTAGACTAACTGTCGTTTTGTTCTTTTCCCATTGTTTAACAGAGATAACCAGCAGAGCATCTTTAGTGTATTTGGTGCTATGTACACCGCAGTAATCGTTTGTGGCATAAATAATGCATCTTCTGTTTTACCATATGTGACCAAGGAGCGATCAGTCTTGTACGGGGAAAGATTTGCTGGGATGTATGCTCCATGGGCATATGCATTAGCACAGGTAAATATAAGACATATCAAATTGGCATGACATGTTGACTTGTTGAGAGTTGAGACTACAGTAAATTCATACCACCAAGTTGTATACTTCTCTTCAATTTTCTTTTTGCCTGTTAATATTTTAGTATCTTTTCTGTATTTATAAGTTCATTGTTCCTTACAAGCTACATCAGTTTATTATGTTAGGGGCTCTCGCATTGATTGATAGAATGAATTATTGTTTGATCATGGACAATTCTCTCCTCAAAAGGCTTTTGGAGTTGAGTTAGGACCAAGGTCCAATTTTTTTAATATGGTATTAGAGTTACCCCTCCAAGCTGTTGTATTGTCAGTATTGGGCTCCCATTATCCATGCTTTTGTTGTTAATGTGTGGGCATGCGGGATAGTGTTAGAGTACCCCAGATTAATTAAGGGAATGGACTGTTGTGCCATCTTTTCAAAAGCCCAGACCATTCTTCTGGATCAGCATTTTTCCTATTTCAGGTGCAAGCGAAGAACCAACCTTTAGTCAATAGGAGCCCTACCTCCCTTTTTCCGACCTCATCACTTCAATTCATTACATGGTCTTGGATAATCTTCTCTTCATGAGTTGACTTTTGGGGTTGAATTCATTAAATTCATGAAGTCCATTTTTTTTAATAGTTCACTGTTCACTGGTTCATATTTTAGTTGATTCCACTTACCTGATTTTGTAGGTGGCAATTGAATAGCCATATCTTTTAGCCCAAACTCTTGTATTTACTGTCATCACATTTCCGATGATTGGATATTATGGGTCAGACTACAAGGTTTTCTGGTACTTCTATTCGATGTTTTGCACACTCTTGTACTTCACTTACATGGGAATGATGCCTGTTTCAATGATGCCAAGCTTTCCAGTAGCTGCAATTCTTCAGTCAGCCTTTTATGTATTGTTCAACCTCTTTGCTGGATTCTTGATGCCAAAGGCTGTAAGGGGTTCAGCATTTAAGCCACTTTAATCAAGAAATCAGTGAGACAACTGTAATTACCTCTTTCTACGTATGCTTTTACATTTCAATCTTTGTTTCTTTTCCCTGCATTAAGTGGCGGAGCCACATTGAACCGGCGACACCCCTTCGCCGAAAACTTACGCTATATTGCTAGATATTTTTATATTTTATGTATATTTACTGTATGTCGACTCCCCGTGACTTTTCGATGCAGCTAATTATTTATTTTCTGATACCTTTGATGAAAATTCTGGCTGTTGCAGCAAACCCCAAAATGGTGGATCTGGTTCTATTATCTAACACCTACATGATCTTGAACGTTGAATACAATATGGAGATATAGGAAAGAAATTACCGTGTTTCAAGAAAAGAAAACAGTAGCAGCCTTTGTTGGAGACTATTTTGGATTTCTCCACAATCAGTTACCTATTGCAGCTGTTGTTTTGATTGCATACCCCCTAATTTTTGCCAGTCTATTTGCATTTTTCATTGGGAAGTTGAACTTCCAAAGGAGGTGATGTTGCTGCCTATTCATTTGTACTTGTATTGAAACTTGATATGTGTTCCAAATTAAATAACATCCCTACTCCTTTTTGTACATTAAACTGGTGTTATTACCATAATCACTGTGGTGGTCAAGAGGGCGAAGTGCCCAAAGATCCACTTTTAGGACTGCTATTTAAAGCATAGCCGAAATTTTGCCAAGTGTTTAAAATTTTGTCGTGAAATTTGAAACTCTGTCACAAATCTCTTTTAAGAACAAAAGTAATGGATTCAGCATTAATTTGCTGGTTGAAGCCTCAGTAAAAGACAAAGGGAAAAAAGGATGGAAAAACTCAATGCTCCTTCATCACGAGCTCAACAAAGCTCCATCTTTACAATTCGCATCAGGAAAATCCCCTATCTTGTTTCCCTTATGATTCGTGTTGGTATCACATGATTTGCAGCTCCAAAGAAAAAATTACCTAGGCAAGTATCGGAATATCGTGGAGAGTTTGGTGTACGTAGCTTACAATAATGAAGATGGAGATTTTTTTCTCCCAAGTTGGTGAAGACCCCAAATGTTACTACTTAAAAAGGTGCCTCCTTATACGATTTGATTGGCTATTGAACTATCAGAATTTGTGGAGGGTCCAGATAGATGCAGCTATCAAATAGAAGGTGACTAGTTCATCGAAGATGAAATCTTCTACCCACATGAGTTACCGGCTGCCATGTGAGTATCAAGCCAAAGTTTTGAGCTTTTTGCTGCTATTAAAATATTTCTGTCCGCATCATTGGGTCTAATTTATGTTCTAGGAATTTCAATTAATATATGTGCGGGAATTTAGTAAGAAGTGGAAAACCAGGGTTTTTCTTGGTCCGATGTTTTTGTCCCCGCTAAGACCAGTGATTTGGAAAAAGAAATTGCCAACTTAAAGGACTTGTAATGTTCAGTAACAAATTTGAAGGACTAAAATATTCCAACCCATAAATTATGGGACCATTTGAGCCATTCTTTATTCTAGCTCTAGACATGTAAGTTGATGAATAATTATGATGCATTATTTATATTGGAATGAATTGGACCAATAGAGCAAATACTAATGATTGATTATGCAGATGGCAACTAATGCAGTTGAGGCCTTAAATAGATTATTAGTAGTTGACTGTTCTTTCACTAATAAATTTCATTTGATTGATACTAATATAGTTTTGCTGTGTTGTAGTTCTGTAATATTCATCTTCCTGGGGAGCTTCTATTTAGCTGGGATGTCTCACGCCTTTACAATAGCTCACATACAGACACCCTCCCCCACCAACCTCCCGCCAACTACAAAGAATAGTTGGAATATTATAATACATGCCATAAACAAAGCAGTAATGGGCACGACCCAGCTGTAATGGAGCTCTATTGTACATAAAGAAGACCCTGCTAGTTTAAGTCTTTGAACATTGGAACTTATGAACTTGCATGTCAGAACCTTAGAATAATCATTTATTTTTTGTCCTCCTAGGAGAGTCAACTGACTCTGTCCCTTGAGAAGTTAGAGAAATGTGCAGCACTCTTTTGTTTATTCAAAGATTTTTCTTTTGTTATTCTCCATAAACAAGCCTTATTTAATTTATTATCAACTATAAACATCTGTTTACTCTCTAGGTATGTCTCTTTAATTTACGTTATCTATATAAAGAAAGCAAGAATGCCTTTATTCATAAAAAAAAAATGAATGATGTATTTCCTTACCTCATCTATGTTACGGTCTAAATTTAGCTGTTCAAGCAAGCAAGAATATTTTATGTTAGACATACATGGTGCACCCCTTTTTGTTTTCTTCCTATAAATACAGCTTTGGAGCGGAAAATATTTTACACCAAAAATGGCTCAGTTGGTTGGTTCAGATGAAATAGAGTCATTTAGAATGGATCTCGCAGAGATTGGAAGAAGCTTGAGATCATCATTCAGGGGCCAGTCTTCGAGTTTCAGGAGCAATTCAGCCTTGAGTGCTTCTCAGAAGGACGACGCTGTAGATGAGGAGAACATGTTGGCCTGGGCAGCAATTGAGAGACTGCCAACATTTGATAGGTTGAGATCATCTGTCTTTGAGGAAATCAATGGCAACGACGCCAATGTTAAGAGGAAAAGAGTAACTGATGTTACCAAGCTCGGAGCTGTAGAAAGGCATGTTTTCATTGAAAAGATGATTAAGCACATTGAACATGACAACCTTCAATTGTTGCACAAAATCAGAAAGAGAATTGACAAGTAAGATTTCTGTTACATAACTTGGCTGTAAAAGACATCAAAAGGTCATTGCTCTTGCTTTTGAATTGCCATCTTTTTGGTGATTGATAATGCTAATTTATGATCATCATTATTTGTATGTCTCATATTTTCAAAGGTTTATCTGTTAGACTTAATTCAATGAACTGAAAATGTTTTGACTCTTGTAGAGTTGGTGTAGAATTGCCTACAGTGGAAGTGAGATATAAAAATTTAACCATTGAAGCAGAATGTGAGCTAGTTCATGGAAAGCCTCTCCCTACACTTTGGAATTCTCTCAAAAGCATAACGATGGTAAGTTTTTTCCATTTGATTGCGCACCATTTATATTTTCATCAATTTGATCTCTTACATGTGTGCAAGTTCAAACCAAAGTAGCAGCTGTTTAATGCTGGATTTAAAAATTCATATTCAGGAGGCATTTATTAGGACTTCGACTAGGAGAAGATGTTATTAATTGAACCACTATTAGCTGGAAATAGTTGAATCTTTCTTGTGCTAATATGTCCAGTTCGATATTCGGGTTATCTAATTTTAATAGTATTTTCCATTAAGTCATTTTACCTATATGTGACAACAATAAGTTATTTTTCTGATGCATTGCAACCAATTCTGTTAAAAAAAGTAAGAGACAATTAATGAGCATCTTCATAGTGATCCTGGTTTTAGAGCTCAAATGTTAAATGTATAGCATAAGTTGCAAGCTCCAGCATTAGGTTATTCTATTTTGCTACTTGTGATTCTACAGGTTTCTAAATCTAGTGATTAAATTTGTTCAACAGAACCTTGCTAGGCTTCCAGGTCTACAGTCAGAACTGGCCAAGATTAAAATCCTTAATGATGTCAGTGGTGTAATAAAACCTGGACGGTATGTCGCCGAAGCTTCTCCATTGCTATATGCTCACTTTAAATAGTTATGCCAATGTAACTCACTATAAGTACGCCAACAACTTGGATTTCTAGTTTCCAACTTGCAGGAAACAGACCTTTTTCTGGTCATTGTTTTTACACTGCCAGTAATTCTCATCTCATATCTGGTGCAGTTAGTCTCATCAATCCTCGCTCATTGATTGAACAAGAATAACAACAGCAGAATTTGTGTTGGTTGTATGAAGCTCAGTTTTTGGTGAAAATGATTGTGAACTAGTCATCTTTGTTTTTATTTGTTGTTTGATATTTTACATAGCCCTATTCAGTAATGGCCATGTTTTGACAGCACGTAAGAGAACCGGTTATACAACAACAACCCCCACTCAGTATAATCCCACAAGTGGGGTCTGGGGAGGATAAGATGTACGCAGCCTTACCCCTACCCTGGGAGGGCAGAGAGACTGTTTCCTATAGACCCTCGGCTAAAGAAGGTGAGAGAAGCGCTGACAACAAGTAATGGCAAGACAAATGATTAGAAAACTAAATCGAAGATAGCAGCAGAGAATATGAAAGGGGTACCGATAACAAGTAATAGCAAGATAACATATTTAAAAAACTAATTCCAAGGCAGCAAACGAGAATATGAACGAAGTACTGCTAGCAAACTATGGAATTATCGATGGCAAGTAACAACAGAACAAGACATGCGAATATAGCAAACTAAGGAAAAAAGGGTACCGTACTAGCGCTAATACTATCGAGCTAGAGAAGACAAAGGGAAACGCACGACTACCTACTAACCTTCTACCCTAACCTCCACACTCTTCTATCTAGGGTCATGTCCTCGGTTAGCTCAAGTTGCGCCATGTCCTGCCTGATTACCTCTCCCATGACTTCTTTAGCCTATCTCTACCCCTCCTCTCACCTCCCAAGGCCAACCTCTCACATTTTCCTGACAGGGGCATCTGTGCTTCTCCTGTGAACATGCTCGAACCATCTCAACCTTGCCTCATGCATCTTTGCCTCCATAGGGGCCACTCCCACCTTGTCCCGAACAACTTCATTCTTAATTCTATCCAACCTTGTATGCCCACACATCCATCTCAACATCCTCATTTCCGCTACTTTCATCTGCTGGACATGACAGTTTTTGACTAGCCAACACTCTGCCCCATACAATATAGTCGGTCCAACCTCTACCTTGTAGAACTTACCCTTAAGTCTCAACGGCACATTCTTATCACACAAGACACCGAAAGCGATCCTCCACTTCATCCACCCTGCTCCGAGACGGTGTGTGACATCCTCATCTATCTCCCCGTCCTTCTGAATTATAGATCCCAGATACTTGAAACCCTCTCTCCTGGAAATGACTTGCGTATCGACTCTCACATCCCCGTCTGCCTCCTGGGTAACACCGCTGAACTTGCACTTCAAGTATTCTGTCTTGGTGCTGCTCAACTTGAAACCCTTAGACTTTAGGGTCTGTCTCCAAACCTCCAGCCTCTCGCTAACGCCACCTCGCGTCTACGTAAGAGAACCGGTTATGTGAACCAAAAAAGCATTCGGCCTCTCCATCATGTATTTACCTTGGGAACATTATGTGCATTGTGTACGCAGTACAAACCTCCAGACACTTGAACCTTTTGGTTGATTAATGTTCTCAATCAATTTGATAGTTGCAACTGAGAGATGAAGAATATACTTGTTGCATAGTATTGTTCTGCAGAAAATTGGTTGACTAGCATTAATGCAAGTGATTAGTTAGTGATTACATTATCATATGCATAAACTGGCAAGAGGTTCTTTTGAAGTACATTTGTTGTGAAGTGGTTTTTATTTGGGTCAAGTGTCAGAACTGGTCTTGCATTCCCGATAATCTTGTGATGTGAAGCTTGGTGCAGCTTACTTTTTATTGCTAATTTCAGTCTACCTTTTAGTAGTTTCTCCCTCCAGCATGTTCTGATATGGACAGTTAGTTCTTCATTTTGAAGTCGTTGTTTTAAAATGTGAGTTCTTGAACCGGACACTTAGAATTTACTTAAGACATTTGCTATTTTTACAGAATGACTCTATTGCTTGGACCTCCTGGATGCGGCAAAACATCACTACTGAAAGCACTTTCAGGAAACCTGGACAAATCTCTAAAGGTCTCGTCAAGTTGTTTTGCTCTTAATGTCAGAAAAGATTAAAGTTGTTTTTGTTTTAATGTCGGCAAGAGAAAAATATAGGAATACTTTCTTAAAATAACCCGTCAGCTGATATGAAACAACTACTTTGATCTACAACATACTGGATGTGAATTAATAGGTCTTCTTTTGTAGGAATTGTTTTATTAGTGATTTCCTGGTTCTTCTTAGCCACTTTTAGTTCCTTTATATCTTTAAGATCTCAGCTAGGGAACACTTAATTGCTATCTTTCTCCCAGTTCACCAAGAGAGCAGAAGCTTTATTGACTTCACCAACCCCTCCTCCAAAAAGAAACTATTGAACAATTGCCACTAATTTTTGCACCTTCACTTGAACAAGAGTGATGTAGAATTCATGGTATGGATGGTGTTCAGAATATATGGAGCTAATGTCGATCTTATGTGTCTGCTTCTGGCCATGTCTAACAGGTTTCTGGAGAGATTTCTTACAATAGTTATAAATTGGAAGAGTTTGTCCCACAGAAAACGTCTGCATATGTAAGCCAAAATGATCTACACATCCCTGAAATGACTGTTAGAGAAACACTAGATTATTCATCTCGTTTTCAAGGAGTAGGAAGCAGAGCAGGTATGCCTTTATGCACATAAAAGATAAACTGTAGAGATGAATGTTCCAGCACTGTTTCTAAAGCTACGCCTTTCCTTTTGAAGAGATTATGACTGACCTAAGCAGAAGGGAGAAAGAAGCAGGAGTTGTTCCTGATCCAGATATAGACACTTACATGAAGGTAGTTTTAACGTTAAGTTGTTTTCATTTCATCTTTGTTGAGCTATAAGGATTGCTTGATGTATCTATTGGACAAGATTATCCCATTTTTATCAGTGTGCTTCCTGCTTCTTTGTTCAAGTAAAATGCCTGGAAAATCATTTTTGCATTCCTCTGCAATCAATGTTGTAACTGATTTTAACCTTCTAAATCAAATTTCATCATATAGGCGATATCTATTGAAGGACAAAAGAAAAATCTTCAGACAGATTATATTCTGAAGGTAACTTTATTTGAAGTACCCTCTTTCTTAATCCTTTGTTAGCAATCGGAATAGAAGTTAATGATTGCCACATTCTTGTCACTGTGTTCAGATTCTTGGACTTGATATTTGTGCTGACACATTGGTTGGCGATGCCATGAGAAGAGGTATCTCGGGTGGTCAAAAGAAAAGACTGACAACAGGTAATTTTAAACCACGATCTGCTTTGTAACAAAGCTGTCAGTTGTATTTCCATTAAGTAGGCTAATGTACTTGATACCATTTGCAAAACAAGTATAAAGGAACCAACTGTTTGTCTGACGCAGGCGAGCTGATTGTTGGCCCCATAAAAGCATTGTTTATGGATGAAATATCAAATGGCTTAGATAGCTCGACTACATACCAGATTGTTGCTTGCCTTCAGCAGCTGGCACATATTACTGATGCAACTATACTTGTGTCGCTTCTTCAACCAGCACCAGAGACCTTTGATCTGTTTGATGATATAATCCTGATGGCTGAAGGAAAAATTCTTTACCATGGGCCAAGAAGTTCTGCTTTAGAATTTTTTGAAAGTTGTGGGTTCAAATGTCCTGAAAGGAAAGGGGTGGCTGACTTCCTCCAGGAGGCAAGTCCATAGCAGCTGTTGTTAAATGGTCCTTATATTTTTCTCTGTCAATTAGAAGCTCACTAAATCTGTTCATTGTTTTCAGGTTACATCGAAAAAAGATCAAGCACAGTACTGGCATGGAACTAAGGAAGCGTATAAATTTGTGTCAGTTGATATGTTATCCAGAAAATTTAAGGAATCTCCTTACAGGAAAAAGCTGAATGAAGAACTTTCTGTTCCATATGATAACTCCAGGAGTCGTAGAAACTCTATAACCTTTCGTGACTATTCACTTCCTAAATGGGAACTCTTTCGAGCTTGTATGTCGAGAGAATTCCTTCTCATGAAAAGGAATTCTTTCATCTACATATTCAAAACTGTTCAGGTAAGTGATCTGTCTTGTCTTTTTATGATGGTAGTCCAAGTTACAAAATATTCTCTACTCATTCGATTTATCCGAAGCAAAGATAGAAGTCACATTTTCCTTCTTTAGATTTATCACAACTTATTGCAATCTATGCTTCTACTATGCAGCTCGCCATTATTGCATCCATCACTATGACTGTATTTTTGAGAACTCGAATGGATACTGATCTTGTACATGCAAATTATTATTTGGGAGCTCTGTTTTATGCTCTCATCATTCTTCTTGTGGATGGATTCCCTGAGATGTCCATGACATTAACAAGACTGGCAGTTTTCTATAAACAGAGCGAGTTATGCTTTTACCCAGCATGGGCATATGCAATTCCTGCTACAATTCTCAAGATTCCTCTTTCTCTATTAGAATCTGTCATTTGGGCATCTATGACCTATTATGTCATTGGTTTCAGCCCTGAGGCTGGAAGGTGAGTGCTACATGTAAATATCTTTGTTGGTTCTCGATGAAAGAAACTAAGGGAAATAGCAGGGGAAGATGACAAGAAAATAAAAAGAGTATACTGGAATAGATGTAAAAGGAACTGAAGCTGAAAATTCTTTGTTATTTTATTGCATTTGGACTACAATTTATAAGAGAAATACTAACTTAAAAGACCTAAAAATCAGCACAAAATCTGCTGAAAATAACAAACTCCTAGAGACTAGTTTACTCCTAAAAACTAGTTCAAAATTATTTCAAATTCAAACTAAGTTAGTGTAGTAAATAACTTTTACGCTGAAACAGTAAAATAATTTTACTGAGAGCAGCTTCTAAAGCATATTTCGAACACTCCTCCTTGCTTTTGAAGCTGCAAATTCTGAATTTGTGCCTTGTAAACCTTTAACTGGAAGCGACTTTGTACGTAAATCTGCCAACTGATCATTGGACTTGCAGTAAAATCGAGTTCACTTTTCTATTTTGTTGCATCTCATGATTGTCAATGAAATAAGTTGGCTTTTTTTTCGGCTTCATTTGCATCTTGCCTTGAGACTTGTTAACTTTCTTCCAGATTTGCATTTTCATTGAGGCTTGTCAACTTTCTTCCAGATTTTATGTTTTTTGAAATATTGACAAACTTCTTCCTTGCCTCATTTTCACATATGTCCTCAGTTGGAGGATTATCTGCACTTTGTAGATTCTTTTGGCTCCATTCTTCATCTTCTGTTGGATCAAATGAGAAGTTTTTACCTCTCATTTTAATCTTTAAATCTCAAGTCCAGTTGCATCATAAATAAAACAATATTTGTCTTCAAAGGATACTTTAAATCCCTTTTCCATTATTTGTCCAACACTCAATAAATTTTGATCAATATCTGGAACATAAAAAACATCTGAAATTTTCTTAGTACTTGAATTGTTGCAATTGCAACAGTTCCTTTTCCTTTAGCAAGAATATAATTTCTATTCCCAATTCTGACTTTCTTATTTCCCATAGACGTGAATTCTTTGAAAAGATTTCTGTCATATGTCATGTGGTTTGTAAAACCACTATCAATTATTCAAAAATCAGATTTCTTGGTTGAAAGAAGAGTTGCCTCAAACAAGTGATCTTCTTCTTCATTGGCGACTTGGGCATCTGCTTCATGCTTTTGAGATTTGCCTTTGCAAATTACAGCTTCATGACTTAGTTGGTTGCAAATTTTACACTTTGCATCTGGCCTCTTCTAACATTTGAATGGTGAATGACCTTTTTTGCCACAATGCTGACAAGGTGGGTAATTTTTGTTTGCATTATTTTCCTTACTTTGAGTTTTGTGGTTGGCTGTCAAAGCTCCTTCGACCATACCACCTTGCCTCATAAGCTTCCTTTGCTCTTGTGCCTGCAATGTATTTAACAATTCTACCAAGGTAATCTTGGATAGAGCCTTTGTATTTTCCAAGGTAGTTATGGATACTTCATATATTTAAGGCACCATAACAAGAATTTTTTCAACAATTCTTGAATCTTTAAATTTAGTACCAGCCAACCTTACCTTGTTAACAATGCCAAGCAACCGATCTGAGTATTCTTTGACGGTCTTAGATTCTTTCATTTCTGCAACTCGAATTCCCTTATTAAATTCTAACACCTTCATGCCTCGTATTCTTTCATCTCCTGTATATTCTTCCTTCAGATAATCCCAAATTTCTTTTGTTGATTTGAGAGCCATAACTCTCGTGAAAATTGTTGCAGACACACTAGCAAACAAAGTTGCTTTCGCCTTGATTTCCTTGTTTTCTTTTCCTTGTGACTCTTGATCTGGGCCGCGGTGGGATTGTTAGGCAGCGAAAGAATATCATAATCCTCCAGGGCCTCCTAAAGATCTAAAGCCTCCAAGTAAGTCTCCATTCTCCTTGCCCGCAGTTGGTAATTTTCACCATCAAAGACCGGAGGAGCCAATTGAGAAAAACTCATTTTAGTCTCCATCTCACTCAAGAAAAGATTTTACTTAGGTCCCTTAAGAAGATGACTCTCGATACCAATTGTTGGTTCTTGAAAAAAGAAACTGGAAAATAACAGGGAAAGATGATGTAAAAGGAACTGAAGCTGAAAATTCTTTATTATTTTACTGCATTTGGACTACAATTTATAAGAGAAATACTAACTTTAAAGACCTAAAAATCAGCACAAAATATGATGAAAATACCAAACTCCTAGAGACTAGTTCACTCCTAAAGACTAATTCAAAATTATTTCAAATTCAAGCTAAATTAGTGCAATAAATAACTCTTAAGCTGAGACTGTAAAATAATTTTACTGAGAGCAGCTTCTAAAGCATTTCTAACAATCTTCTACTTTCTTGCTTCTGTTCCTTCTACTAAATTTTTTTGTTAGTTATATCACTATCTCCAGTAGGCTTCCGCTCAGCAGTTTGCACTTTGCTAATTCCAGTTGTTTTTAAGGAATGATTGGAATAATTTCATGCATTTTCGTGACTATTCTGTCACTTACAGGTTCTTCCGGCAATTACTTCTATTATTTGCCGTGCACATGACATCAATCTCCATGTTCCGTTTCTTGGCATCTGTCTGCCGGACTATCGTTGCTTCTACAGCTGCTGGTAGTTTATCAATCTTATTTGTCTTTTGTTTCAGCGGATTCATAATACCAAGACGTAAGCATTCCTATTTCTTTGTTCTTCATTTTGATATGATGCTCATGTGAGGGTGAGTAGCAGAACTAAACTACTGGTATTTGACGACAGCCTCAATGCCCATTTGGCTGAAATGGGGATTCTGGATTTCTCCGCTGACATATGGTGAGATAGGTCTTGCTGTAACTGAATTTCTTGCGCCAAGATGGCAAAAGGTGAGTCAATAGCTCAAATATTTTCTCTCTAATTATGCAATGCTGAAAAGTATTCTCTAAGGCATATGTATAAGAAAATGAAACAATATTGGTGGTTGTTTTTTCATCTTCTGTCCTGAAAAAAAAAGAGATCATCTGTTTAAGATAATGATAAAGTGCTGTAGTTTGTCAGTTCTTTTTTGTTACTAAAAGACTGAAATTGTCTAAGGAAGGTTCTAGAAGTTCAATGACAGATATTCATTTAGCCCAAATCTGTAACATGCAAAGCAAAAATTGTCTGTTTAATTCCAGAAACACTTGAATAAGCAATGTTCATCATATACATAACGAATCACATCTTATAAAGCATTAGTACTTTTTTTCCTTGACGAGAAACAGTAATCTAAAGGCTACCTTGGACCCAAGTGCTTAATGTTCTTTTGTATTCCTGTTGTAACAATCCATTCAAGCCCTTCATAGGCACTCAGTAGCAATAACTGATTTTTCTCTCCAACTAGGGTACAACAGTTTCAACTATAGCTAACCTCTAAAATGTGCCATAAAATTCTGCATGATGAGAATAACTCCAAATTGATAGCTTAGCAGTCTCATTAGATGTTTACCTCATTGATACATACATGTATTAACTTAAACCAATAGCTTTATCTGTCTTACCGCAGATTTTAAATTTAGTTGTCCATATCGTATTCAATACTCAGTTCACATGCTTCATTTTTAAACAGACGCTACCAACAAACACAAGTATAGGGAATGAAGTCCTTGAAAGCCGTGGGTTAAACTTTGATGGATATTTTTACTGGATATCAATTTGTGCTCTGTTTGGTTTTACAATACTATTCAACATCGGTTTCACCTTGGCCTTAACTTTCTTAAAAGGTACATTCATCTTTTTTGTACTTCAAAGAATCTGCACAATACACTTTGTAGTTTACGTGCTGGTTTTCTTGAAAATGCGATGCAGCTCCTGGTTCTCGTGCCATTATATCAACAGATAAGTACTCCCAAATCGAAGGAAGTAGTGACTCTATTGATAAAGCTGATGCAGCAGAAAATTCCAAGCTCACAATTCCTAGCGCCATAATGGATTCTCATGAAAGAGCAGGTTACCCTCTTATTCTATTGCACAAATAATTGGCTGAGAAATCTTGTTTCTTACCATCTTTCTCATCATTTTATAGTTGCTTCCTTGCTCTTCAAAAGATGGTTTCTTCTGTTGTTTTCCAGGAAGAATGGTTCTACCTTTTGAACCCCTATCTCTCGTGTTTCAAGATGTTCAGTACTATGTTGACACTCCTGCGGTATCTTCTAAATCTATCTCATTTCGTATTTAGATCATTTTTGGATAACTAAGAGCTGTTGAAGCTGAGTTTCACTGGCTGAAGTTGTGGTTTTATGTCCATGTCAGGCAATGAAGGAGCTCGGTTTCACTCAAAAAAGACTCCAACTTCTTTCAGATATTACCGGCGCACTTAGACCTGGTATCCTTACAGCCCTTATGGGTGTCAGTGGTGCTGGAAAAACGACCCTCCTTGATGTTCTTGCTGGTAGAAAAACAAGTGGTTATGTTGAAGGAGAAATAAAAGTTGGTGGGTATCCTAAAGTTCAAGAGACATTCGCTAGAGTTTCAGGTTACTGTGAGCAGACAGACATACATTCTCCTCAGATAACTGTAGAAGAGTCAGTTATATTTTCTGCCTGGCTACGACTTCATCCTCAGATTGACTCTAAAACGAAATATGTACAACTTATTAACATAGAGTTTGAATTACTATTTCTTTCATGAACACTATTCTTTCTGGCTATATCTATATTTGAACTGCTTTGGCACATCTCCAGGAGTTTGTGAAGGAAGTCCTTGAGACCATTGAGCTACATGGAATAAAAGACATGTTGGTTGGCATGCCGGGTGTTAGTGGTCTTTCAACTGAACAACGTAAACGACTTACAATTGCTGTGGAGCTTGTTGCAAATCCCTCAATTATCTTCATGGATGAACCCACAACAGGGTTGGATGCAAGATCAGCTGCAATTGTCATGCGCGCTGTGAAAAATGTTGCTGATACAGGAAGAACAATAGTTTGCACCATCCACCAACCAAGCATTGACATATTTGAAGCATTTGATGAGGTAAGATGTATGTAAGGAGTAAATACTTAGTAATGCAGATTGAAATGGAGTTTGAATGACTTTCCAGTATGCAAACACTGTGATTGCATTTAATGGTGCATGTACTTAATGTTCCATGGTTGGGTGGAGAATACTTCCAATTTGTGCACTGAGCACAATCAACAAATGCTGCTTGAACATGCAATTTTAAGGTTTTAAGGTACCATATATTCATAGGTTCAGTCAGATTACTCACAGAACCTAATGTCATGTTGCGTGATATATAAGTAGCATTTTAGAATTCTTGGGTAGTATTTCTCAGTTTATGTGTATCAGTGCCTGGGGAAGTTGTCCTGGAAGCCATTTAAACGGTGACTTATGAGACCTTCCGAATTACTATTTAATAATATTTAGTTCCTTACAAATGAATAGAAGTGGTGTCGTCACATGAAGGCCTTAGATCATTTATCTCTGTTGTTTCCCACATTTAAGGATGATTAAACATAGACCTTATATGTCTCTTGATTTCTTCTTCGCGTTGCCGTGAAATTTACAACCTCCATTTGTAGTAAAAGCAATGACATCTACTTAGAAATAGGATGATTAAACATAGACTTTACAATATTCTTTTTTTTTTTATAAGCGTGGTGTCCTGACTAGCTTGCACGCACCTCGACTAATTTCATGGTATACTTGCTATCTCCCACCAGTAACATGTACCAAGTAACTCTGTCCATCAAGGCTGGGACAAATGAGAAGAAATCACCTAGTGTTTTTGCCTCTACTGGGATTTGAACTGAGACCTCATGGTTCTCAACCCACTTTATTGACCACAAAGCCACACTCTTGGGTGCTAGAAGTTACAATATGTATCTTGATATCTCCTTCACATTGCCGTGGAAATTTGTGATACATCTAATCAGAAATATCTTTCAGTTTGTGTAACTATGTATCCTTCATGGATATCATCAAAAAGTTATTTGTTTTAAATGTGCTCTTTTGCAGCTGATTCTATTGAAAACTGGTGGGCGCATGATCTACTGGGGACACCTCGGTCGAAATTCTTGTAAAATGATTGAATATTTTGAGGTGCACTAATTTCCCATTTTATTAATGTTGAAGCAAGCTAGTAATAAAAGCTTCTTTGCATAGTAGTTGATACTGCTGTTTGTTTTTCTCATTTGACAGGGTATCTCTGGTGTCTCAAAAATAAAGAACAACCACAACCCAGCAACATGGATGTTAGAGGTTACATCAACATCTAGCGAAGCTGATATTAGCATAGACTTCGCTGAAGTCTATAGGAATTCTGCTCTACACAAGTTAGTTATAGCTATTCACCTCATCTAGCATCAGTTCTATAACGTAGCTTACACATTGTGTCACTTAAAAGCACGTTTTGCACATAACGAGTACATGATTCCTCTTTGGTTTACACTTATTGCAGAAATAACGAAGAGCTTGTAAAGAAGCTGAGTTTTCCACCAGCTGGTTCAAAAGATTTGCATTTCCCCACCCAGTTTTCACAGAATGGCTGGGGACAATTCAAGACTTGCTTCTGGAAACAATACTGGTCCTATTGGAGGAGTCCTTCATACAATTTAATGCGCTCTCTGCACATGCTTTTTGCTTCCGTTGTTTTTGGATTGCTCTTTTGGGATAAGGGAAAGAAACTGTAAGTCAAAATAATCTTAAACCAAAGCTTCAATTAACTTACCGACAACATGCTTCATTATACCGTGCGAATTAAAACTTTTATACATCCTCATGCAAATTTCTTGGCCACTTCTAATTAACATATTATCCCAGAAGTGATGCTTAAAGTGGTTGGCATGGCATAGTTGAAAAAGGAATTAGGTTGTCTGATCCTATATTTTCTGCTCAGATATCCTTTCTTGTTCAGTTTGTTAACATTCAACGTTGTCTTAATTTTATCTTTGTTGACATCACCCACACAGCTAAAACAGAACTCTGGAGTTCCATTGTTGGTGTTTGAAAGTTGATGCAGAACTGAAGTTCTGTTTAAATGATGTGACTATCTCTTTCCAATGATAATGGACTTGGTTACATCAACTAAAATAAGTCACTTAATATATACATATACATTAATATTCGGTTCTATGTTCATTAGATTGATTTTTTGTTTCTCTTCCTCCTTTGACAGAGATAACCAGCAGAGCGTCTTCAGTGTATTTGGTGCTATGTTCACTGCAGTAATCTTCTGTGGCATAAATAATTCATCTTCTGTTTTACCATATGTGACCACGGAGCGATCAGTCCTATACCGGGAAAGATTTGCTGGGATGTATGCATCATGGGCTTATGCATTAGCACAGGTATATATAAAGCTTACAAAATTGGCATGTTGACTTGTTGAAGTTACCGGGGGCCAAATCTTACACTTGTCTTCAACAGTTCACTGCTTCCTAGTTGAGTTGATTACGTTGATTTTGTAGGTGGCAATTGAAATTCCTTATCTTTTAGCTCAAGCGCTTGCATTTACTGTCATAACATATCCGATGATTGGATATTATTGGTCGGCCTATAAGGTTTTCTGGTACTTCTATTCGATGTTTTGCACATTATTGTACTTCACGTACTTGGGAATGATGCTTGTTTCAATGACGCCAACCTTTCCAGTTGCTGCAATTCTTCAATCATCCTTTTACACAATGTTCAACCTCTTTGCTGGCTTCTTGATGCCAAAGGCCGTAAGTCACTTTGAATGTAAAAATCAATGATTATTTTGTAATTACCTTTGTCAGTGTGTGACATTTCAATTTTGCAGCAAATCCCAAAATGGTGGATCTGGTTCTACTATCTAACACCTACATCTTGGACGTTGAATGGGATGCTTACTTCACAATATGGAGATATAGAAAAAGAAATTACCGTGTTTCAAGAAAAGAAAACAGTAGCAGCCTTTCTTGAGGACTATTTTGGTTTTCACCACAATCAGTTACCTATTGTAGCTGTTGTTTTGATTGCCTACCCCCTAGTTTTTGCCAGTCTATTTGCAATTTTCATTGGGAAGTTGAACTTCCAGAGGAGGTGATATTGCAACTTATTCATTGTATGTTTCAAATTAAATAGTTTCCATGTTACTTTTGTACATTAGACTGGGGGAAAATAAGGTTATGGTATATTCATAATACCAGGGAGAGAAGTATGGGATCTGATAAGATGCATGAATTTCTAATCTGTCTTTTCTAATAGTATATGAGAGTTTAAAGTTTTTATAATACAAAGATTATAGTAAAACGGTAAAAACTTAAGCCAGAATGCCACAAGAAGAACGCATGAAATAAAAGAAAGATGAACTTTGTCACGACCCAAGCCGGGACCGGTACCCGATCACTAAACATGACCGAGCGAACCATGTGCTCTTAACAAATCTACTATAACTTCAAACTTTATATGACACAAGGCAATATTGTAACCAAATACTTTCAATTAATTTAAATATCTAAAATAAACCGACTCCAAAACTTTATTCGTAGTAACCAATGAAATACTGCTAAGTTATTATCAAAAACATCTGAATCTTAACCCACCGACTCTGTCTATGAAGCCTCTACTGATAAATTGACGCATTGCTCAGGACATGAGATTTCCTGGCCAGGTCTCTAAGTAAACAAAGAAATAGCTAAATAAAGATGGCTCTAAGGAATACTCCACGAACAAAAGCGGAGCTCACCAATAGCACTGGAAGTGAGGGAAGTCCTAACCATAGCCTACTCGCCTGCAAAATCGGTTCCTATGTTGTATCGCAGACCAACGTAGGTTCCCAGAATAGAACGTCAGTACCATCTATTGTACTTAGTGAGTCACAATGACAGGGGACGAAACTTTAATAACATATACATTACGAACAAAGGTTCTAAATGCATGTAAAATATAAAGCTTATAAGAATAATTCTAAAATAGTTGCATAATAGCAGTTTATGAATATTCTAAAAGAAATTCTTTTCTTTTCTTTCCAAAAAAAAAATACTTCACTTTATACTTTGAGAGTTCCAACTATCCTGACCTATTTCTGTCTTAGTCACCGTGTGATTGGCGCGGGTTCGATCCCAACCTGATCGAATAGGCCCAATCCACGAGGTGCCACTCGCTTCATGGTTCTCAACGCTCATTTATCATACCTTAGCCTGGCTAAGTAAACTCTCAGGAACGAGACTCTCGGCTCGTGTGCTCCCTACTTTGGTACAAGTAGTTTCAGGAAGTCAATGCCTTCGTCAGGACCCTCGGCCTGGACGATGACCCCTTCTCTAAATAAAGGATACTCCTAAAAAATCTTTTCTTTCTAAAACTTCTTGTTGTTACTTTTCAAGTCTAAATCTTTTCTGGAACATCATATACATACCCATACTGGTATCCTTAAATGTAAAATATGACATAAGAATGAAATAAACATTCAAAAGTAAATCTAAAGATTCTTGCTTATTCATAAATTTTCAACATGAAAATGGCATATAAGAACAACACAAAAATCTGAAAATTTATGCACATATATCATAATAAATCATCAAAACTTTTGCTAGAACAATTCGAAGTTAATACGTACTCACTCGCCCCAACTAAGTACATATAAACTCTTTTAAGCAATTCATCAAACACCTTGTATACACGCTCTTGTGAGTTAAACCACTTTAGTAAAGAGTTATATCAACTCACCTCAAAACTCCTCGAGCCAATACGTAGGCTCCGATCCAATTGACACCAGTCAAACAATCGATTCTACAATAACCAATGCATTTTAATCAATTTTAAAGTTTCACACCTAAACATAAAATTTGCTGTTGATATAGAGAAAGAAGGGAATTAACTATTCAATTCTCACCTATTACCGTAGTAGGATAATTAACAATATGAAATTTTATATACCTGAGTTCAAGAATAAGTGGTTTGTAAAGAACCTTCTGATTTTCTTTTCGATGCCTGCGTTTGGTGCGTAAACAGAACAACATTCTCTTTCTTGTGCGTATATTACTCTATTGCTTTCTTTCTTTGGACCTCTTTTACATCCAAGGCTAGGCTTTAAGGCCTTAAGCCCTTTTTTTCTCAACAGCCCTTTTTCCTTTTCTCTTTTTTAAAAACTTAACTAATAATTAATGATACCACTTTTAATAATTAATAATACTAAAATTATTAATATTCCCCTAATATCTAATTATTTATAAATAGAAAAGTAACTCAAAGATCAATGATGCGAGACTAAATTGCATAGTTTAACATGTGATATACCTTACATTTTATGCGCATTAATGATAAAAATACACTTGTTATGTGCTTAATGGAGTTTATTTCATGTGTAGGTGAAGTGGAGATGGAAACGGAGCTAAAAGGATGCAAATACGTCGAAAGATACGCGAAAGGAGACACCCGGGCGATAGCCGGGCGACAGAGCCAAACACCCTGACCCTACCTGGCGTTAGCCAGGCGTTAGGGCTGAAACGCCAGCCCTACCCTGGCGTTAGCCAGGCGTTTGGGCTGAAACGCCAGCCCTAGCCTAGCGTTAGCCAGGCGTTTGGGTCCAAACGCTAGGGGCTGCCCAGTTCGGCCAAATCCAAGTTTTGACGGGTGTAAGTGTTTTCCAATTGAAATAGAAGTCTCCTACACGGTTAGGGTTCACCCTAAACCTATAGATAGACTCCTAAAACACAACTAAAAGGAGAGATCAGGGAGATTCGAGATTAGAGTGGATACGGACGGCAAAACATCAATTTGTACATATTTTCTTCATTACGTTGTAGTTTAATTATGCAAGTTATTTCAGATTTTATTCTTTTGAACATGTTTAGCTAATTTCTTGTGGAACCCGTTGGGGAATAAACTTA